>BPTQ01000003.1:255378820-255685765 GCA_019973895.1 Chrysanthemum seticuspe | reverse complement strand
TTAATAGTTGAAGCCAGTAGCTAACTCCCCCTCTCACTAAATTTTATTTTATAAAAGTTTGTTATAAAGTAATCTTCAGGCAAACATGCTTTGTTTCACCACTAGATTTCTAAATTACAATACAGTACCATACTAAAAGAAATTTTGAGTTTCTAGACAGTTTTACTTAAAAAAAAAACAAGAACAAACTAACACTTTAACAAAATAAAATGATTTTCTAGAGAATTTTGTTAGTATGGACTGTGATTGTTAGAAATTACAGAATTTTACCAGGAATAGACAGTAGAAAGTTTTAGTTTAGAACGGTGCAGAAAGGGGTTTTAAAAGATTTAATAAATTTAGAAAACCCTAGTGATTATAGTTTACCAAACTTTAGAAACTAGCCCACTCTCTAGCATTGAAAGATGACAGATAAGGACCATTTTAAGACATTAAAGATTGTTAGTGTCAGGTATGATTGTTTTAAGAGATCTTTTAGTAAAATAAAACAATTTCACAATCAAACAAGAAAAAAAAAAAATTCATTTTGACAGATCTTTGAGTTTTAAAGAAAATCATACCATGACATAACATTAAATCTTTAGATCACCACTTTGTTTCGTACAAACGGACTTCTAATGAAATATTGTTTGAAAATATTTTATTTTAAATCACTCTCCCCCTCAATCGATGACCGAAGTTGATAATTGAGTGACTAAGGTTTTGATAAAAAGAAGTCCAGTGATTTTCAAAATTTAGTCCAGTATATTTTCAAAACAATATTTTCCATTTTCAAAACAATTTATTCAAATTTTTCAAAATTGTTTAAAAATGGTATCCTGCACAAAGATACATTAGGTGGTTGAGAAGCTTCCGTTATTGTTGCTGTAGGGTTTGGAAGAAAACCGTCTGCTGATGCATTGAGACTTCTTCTTACGTTGCATTTTGAATGCCAACTGAGGTCAAATTAAGCTCCGTTTCTTCAATCACTTAGAATAAACCCATCTGCTGATGCAGTGAGACCTCTTACGTTGCATTTATGCCAACTCTCTATTGAAGTCCAATTAAGCTCCGTTTCTTCATTTGTCAACCCAAGATATAGTCACCCTTTCCTTTCGGCATCCAATCATCAACAGTTGTGGGATCCGGATCGGGAACATTCTTATAAACCAATATACCTGCATACGTTAGTGAATACACATACAAATATATGGTGGTCGACATCACCCAAACAACAATCGACTAATAAAAGTCAATGCAACATATCAATCAGATCATATAGATGTATGGGAATAATGTGTTCATCAAACTCTAATCATCTAATCCTAGCAATCATATCCTAGGCACCTAGTCCTTCAACATAGGTTAACACCATTTTTAATTAAGCATATTAGGATAATTAAGAAAGCCCGTTAGATGATGTAGATTTGAAAAACATTATCCCCCTCAATCCATGACTCATTTTATGAAAAGTTTAAAAGCTCTGAAGTCATTGATTGAGTTTTCAATTTTACAAAAACTCTGAATCTGATTGTTTTTAAAGCAACTCATTTACCACCATTTTTGAAAACACCAAATATTTTTCTGAAGAATTTTAGACGGAAAAACATTTGTGTAGGAACAGCAGTCCTTCGACATACTTTCCTTGTTTTGTTTTTAGGAAAAGTGCACGAAATATTTTGAAAATAGGTTTAGCGCATCACTTTCCTTCCTTTAAAAGAACGGGTTGCTATCTGAAATAATAGCAAGCCATAGTTTAAGCACGGGTCACAGTCTGAAGTAACTGCAAGCCATTTTTTGAGACATGTTTTGGAAAGAAATATTTACACCTCCTGCTCGAACTTCATCTATGGTCCCGTGCCATTATTGAATGACATTTCTAAGACCACAGATGTTATCGATACCAGAAGACATGCCTTGAGAAAAACAATATTTTTGGTATTTTTAAATTTCCTGATTTTTATGGGTTTTTGTTGATTTTATATTTTTCTATTTTGATTTTGTTGGTTTTATATTTTTGTATTTTGTTTTACGATAAAATATGTACAGATAGAGTAATAGTTTAAGAAGATGATGATACAAGTACCGAGATAGGGAAATCGTTCAGCACTTTGTAGAAGAAAGAAATCAACATCTCTTAAACTTTCACCACCAAAGCATTCGAGGCTTCTAAGAAAATCGTCTGAACATGAGCCTTCTCAATTTGAATCTTTGGTAGCTTCCCCCCAAACCGACAAACATCGAATAAAGACCATTTCCCTAAGAAGTAGAGACGAATAAAAACGGTCTCATAGAATGAAGCTCAACACCCCAAAGAAGACGAAAACACCGAAGTAACAAGTTGAAACATGGATCATTGTTGCGGTTATCAAACCTGGAATAAATGATTAAGTTTGAGATCACATGAACTTGTTGTGCATCCCCGATGTACACATTACTCTTCGAGATTGAGCAGTTGTCTATTCAGGGGAACCATATATCAACATCTTCATTTTACCAAGTGCATTCCAGTTATCTTCCATATAACCAATTAGCCCATAATGAAGCAATAACCAGAAGTACTTTATCATAACCATATCGAAGATGTCGATAAGCAATATCATCTCACGCTCCAAATATTCTTCTCATATTTCTTTCTACTGAAGGCTGAGATAACACATACCGAAAGTATCCAGAGACCACTTCCCCCAAATGGTTGGAATAATACATCCTTCCCCCAAATAGTTGGAATAATATATCCTTCCCCCAAATAGTTGGAATAATACACCATAAGCTATGAGTAAACACTGAGTATCTCTATGGTTATGACATTTGTCTTTCCCGGGATTACTTCAATAGAGAAGAAGTATTAGGTTCATCACGTGTACTCGTTGTGTATTTAGATGTATGTCTCCTTCCCCCTTGCTGGTTTTGATACCTCATAATCAACAACACTTTATACATACCCAATATTCATGAAATAGAGAAGGACAAGATTTAGCTTAAATGTATCTTGTGAGAATCAACTACTACAAAAACTCTCCCTGACTATCTTTACCAACCCACATGTGGAAAAATTGAAGTGACCAGTGACGAAGCAAACTCGATATACCAAACTTGAAACTGAAGTAGAATTCCCCGCATTTGTATCTTAATCTTGCACTGATGTTGGAAGAACGGTGTCGAGAAATTATGCTTCAAGCAAATCTCTAAGTACTCATTACTCAAACAAAGTATGAGACATTAACACCTCTTGCGATTATCCACACCGTCATAGCATGTGACACTGAGTAAAACAACGTAACTCCTAAAAGTGATAGTTAACCAGGTCTTCAACCATCCACCCCGACAGCTGGTAACTAGATAAACCAAGTCTTCAACTTAAAATTCTTAGACCCTGAGCAAGATATCAATTAAGAACACGCCTTTGTGAAATTTAACTTCAATCTCAAATAAGTGATAAATGATTAACTCCGAAATAATCAACTTGAGTCAAATGTCCAACACGCGAATAAACATACAATCGGATGTATGTCGATCCACTGAATGAACCGAAGAAAGTGATTCCTCAATATCAATGCCTTCTTCCTAAAGGTATTCATGTAGAGACTAATCTGGAAGATTCACCAATAATGTCTTTAAACGGATGAGGTAGTCATTTTCCATAATGTTTATGTGGTTGATTTATAGAGTGCACAATAATCCGTGAAGATTTGGCAAAGGGATACCAAAGAGCGGATCATTATTCATGAGTGCAACTACAATGATAGTCATTAACAACGCCTTGAGGAATAATTGGAGATTAGGCTTCTTGAGTAGTCTGAGTTGTACTTCTTAGATGGAGAACCAGTTGAGTCAGCAGGAACCGGAGCAGGAGCTTCAGGAACTGGATGAACAACATTCGTTGAAAGTTGGAAGTACTCATCAAACATATCTTGAAATACAATGAATCCTAAATAGTAACTCCCATTTATCCTTAGTAAGTGAAACATTGGGCGTTGGAGGAGAGTTATCAAACATTAAGTCCCATTAAGTGAAATACAATGAATCCCAACTAGTAACTCCCATTTATCCTTAGTAAGTGAAACATTGGGCGTTGGAGGAGAGTCATCAAACATTAAGTCGAATGACCATTATTCAAACATCCATCATCATGTAGTATAATCACTCTTCTCCCCCTCAAAAATTGCATCGGAAGTTGCCATTTTTGATTTGAACAAGTGAATAAGAGTAAACTCCAATGAATGTAGATCCACTTGATGACGAAATGAACATGGAGAAAGGCATGAAGCTTGAAGATGGAGAATGTAGATGAGAATGGCCATTCACGAGAGAATTTCTCTTTAGCTGAAGATTAAGCGCACAGAAGAGCGTACACTTTTCTTTTCTTTGAAGAACGGGGCCTGAAGTGTTATCTGCAGACACCATAATGATGAAGTACGAGGCCTGAACTGAAGTGAACAGACGTCATAGCAGATTGAATATCAAGGTTTAGTAACTTGAACCCGTGAGTAATGAGATATCAATCCATTTGTTATCCATACTTTAAGCGAGTCCATGTAGTGAAGGATCGAGGAATCTACAATTGAGTAGGGAATACCTGCACTAACATTACAAACTTGATTGCATATATATTGGTTAGTGACATTAGTATCCAAATTCTTTGGGGCTTCACTGTCAACCTTTATTTTGCCATTGGAAAACAGCTTTCCGGTAGGAATCCACCTAAGTCCAGCATCCTTAAACATTCTACCTGATGGTATCCACTTATGGCAAGGTCTAAGAGTGTTAAGCTTCTTATGCACAGTGGAAGACTTATCGATATTCCTAGACTCCAAAGATTTTGTAACTGGTATCCATCTAGGCAAAGTATTTTGTTTGTTTTGCTTCATAACATGCTGAACCTTAGTCACGTTAGTAGTCTTAGTGGATTGTACCTTAGCATGTGAATTAGGAGAATGTGTCTTATTCGGAAAAGACTTAGAATTTCTAGTTTCGCTTTCAACATGCTTAGCATTCTTCTTCTCATATCTACTTTTAGATGACAGCCAACCCCTAGTCATTTGAGTGTTCCTAGGTAATGGTTTACAACTACTAGTAGTGCCTTGAAAACTCATAGAATTCCTCACCCTAGGTCTTGCACCTAAAATTCCGTCTTTTCGAATCTGTGCCTTTTTCCTAGCTTCTTCTAGATAATAGTTCTTCCACAAGTCATTCATATTATATGAATTGTGGGTTTTAATGCTTGGTTTTGACACTGTTTTCGAACTAATCCTAGAGGTGCTGGGAGTAGAAGTAGTAACTTGTTGAGGGTTAATAGAGCTGGAAGCATTATTCGTAGGTAACTTAGGTGAAGTGACTGGTTTTGACAAAACTTGTTTCGCATCAACTTGGGAGGCAAACCGTGTTTTTGAAAAATTTGTTCGTTCAGACTTAAATGCAGACGGTTGTCTAACAACTGGTTTTCCCAAGACTGATGGTTTTGCAAACTTAGTGTTCACACTATTCCTTGTTGTTTTTCTGAGCTCATTCTTTAAGGCAACTATTGTGAAACTCTTATCCTGAAGTTGAGCTTTGAGTTCATCAATTTTTTCAATCAAAGAGTTTGTTTGTTCCAATGACTTAGTTCTAGCTTCTTTGACAGAGTCACTTAGTTCTATATGATGCTTTCTCAAAGACTCATTTTCCTTTAGTAATTTGGCCACACAAACCGCTAATTCATCATTTCTCATTTGAATATCATCAATAGCATTAACATCAGAATTACTTGTAACCAAATTACTTTTCACATGCATATCAGAAATATGTTTCTTCAAATTGTTGATTGTTTACTCCCCTTTACCCAAAAAAACAAATTGTTGATTGTCAAGTTTTTCTCCTGAAGCTGAGCTTTCAAAGTGTTTATTTCAAAAAATTCACATAATTCAGGAAATTCTGGATTTTTGCATGGTTTATGAGATTGTAAACTTTCCTTTTTACTTTGTATTGCGATTTCAAGTGAAATGCAATGTTTTTCAAGTTGTGAAAGTCTGTTTGAAAGTTCATCGTACTTTTTCTTATCAACCATATTGTTAGTTTTGAAAACACTAGTTTCAGACTCAGCTTTAGTCAAAGAACATTTGTTAGAATCACGTTCAGCATCGTGATCAGTTTGTTTAAGAACATTAACAGATTCATTTTGTTGTTCAATTAAGGGTACCTCAGCAAATGACACGTGTTCATTTGTTTTTCTGAAATCTGCTTCTACATTCTGTTTAGCACGAGTCACTGAGCTGTTGCTTGTATCAAGATTGTCTTTATCAGTACTGCTGCATTCAGTGACAACTGATACAGCATCCGATGCATTACCCGAATCAACCATACTATCACTTGATTGCACCCGACATTCATTCATTTTACTGTTCACAACATCCACTTCTTTTGTGACAAGAGTTACCGAGCAGCTAGTTACATCATTCATTGTTGTCTCTGATATTCTGCATTCAGCAACACCCGACCTATTATCTGATACATTAACCGACTCATCACAACTATCTCTCAATTGCAACTGAAAGTCATTCAAGTTTTCATCCATTTGTGCAGCTTCCTCAATGTACTTCTCCACATTGTCCACAAGACGGATAAATGTATCAATGAATTCCTGAATTTCCATTCCCGTATGTTTTTTGAAAGAAATTCCAGTCACGTCTTGATCAAAGTCTGAGGAATATTCCTCCTTGATAAATGGCTGAAATTGATTGAAGATTACTTGAAGAGCTGCATTAGGATCATCAGTTGATACCTTCCTTTTGGTAATTTGAAGCCTCAGTTGTTCTAAGTTTAGTAGCACGGTTTTTGTTAAAGTGGGTAGATCCTGACGAAGGAGAGCATTGCTTGTTCGATCCATAGCTGTGGATAATAGTAGTTTGAGGTGCTGATGAAGTAGTTGAAAGGGCACAATGTTGCATTCCAATTGCATGGCATACTGTGGCATTAGCAGGTGCAATTCTTTTTCACTGTACTCAGAACATGAAGATCTCACATCGTCATTGATTCATTCAATCATCTTTAGTCGTTCAGTGTAGCATACATTATCATTGTTATCCACAACATCATACAATTTAAGCACTTCTGAAATCACTGGGTCAGTAGAGTAAGACATGATGTTGTAGTATACACAGGATTTTACAAGTCTATGATTTAAATCGAGAAATAGAATCTTTCGCGGGATTTTACAAAAATCAAGACAAAACCGTGAGACAATGATTAATTAAGAAGGATTGTGTGAAATAAATTTACGGATCTTGTAGACGATAAAGAAGTACTTTTGTTTTTGAACTTTTGATATCACAATAACTCGCACGGTAATTAATTTCAACGAACCCGGAAAATTTCAGTCCCAAAATACTGCTCAATCTCGGATAATCGAAGATTAATCAAAGCCGTGTGCAAAATTATATCAATAATTTTCCACAAAATGGCACTTAAAACTCAACTAGTACACTCGTATGTCACAAATTCGAAAAACATATGAAGAAATATGGAGCAGCCAAGGCCCAAAGTATTTCACGCAGCCCACTGATCAGCCCAAATACAAATATTTTACACAACCCTAATTTTCGGTATAAAAACACTCCTTAATCCAACACAACCCTAATTTCTCTCACCCTAAACCAAATCTTCCAAAAAAAACCGCAGCCACTTTTCTTTTGAGATCTCTCTTCGCAGCCACCCTCAATGACATAAACATGACAGACCTGAAGAAATAGTCACCCATTTTTTATAACCTGAACGCATAAATAAACACAAACACGCTTTTCTTAGAATAATCCCTCGAGTCACTTTTGAGAAACGACTTTGATTAATCTCTTAGAACCCACTGATGAATAAATCGATTGAGCTTCAAGATCTTTTCAAAGATCTAAGGTAGGTGTTAATTTTGTATGACCCGAAAGAAAAGAAGAATGAAACTTAAGTGTTTTGTTCTATCTTTAATTGTTTTCGGATAAGAAAAGAAGTTTATGCTTCGAAAGAGGTCAAGGATGAAAATCTCTTGTGTTATAATTCGTATGAACACATCATATGATGATACTAATGAGATAAGCTGAGATCTATGTTTTATTTATGTTTTTATTTTTATTTTTATTTAAATTCGAGGCTTGTAGCAGTAGAGATTTGCTTGTTTTTGTTGTGATATTTGTAGAACACGGTTTGTGAGATTGTCTCGTTTGATATGGGTTAATGTGAAACGGGTCTTTTGGATTTGTTAATGTTGATTGTAGATTGAATATGTAACTGATGTGAGCTAACATAAGCTAGACCATTATTGGGGTGACCGACTCTTTAACATGGAATTTCCAATTCCTAACAAAACATAAAGATCCCTGATTATATCATGGATTACTTGCCTATGATACAAAATAGATAGGGTAGGTTGAGAATACTAACAGACCACGCAAATCGCGCATAAAAAAAGGATCTACCAAAACCTTCAATAATGATTTCAGAATTTCCAACAACAGAACTTTATGGTACCAACATAATCAAAACCTTCACTTAGGGTTTCAATTAGACACAACCTGCAACACCCAAATCAGAGTTACCCAGATCATGAATCACGCAACCCAAATTTGAAAAATTAGGGTTCTTTTCACAAACACCTCAATACCCTAATCCACAGGTCGCCAATAAGATCCATGAGTAATAACCGAAATCCAGAACCCTTAAATCGAAAACCACCCAATTTTTATGGATTAGGGTTTCACGAAAAAAGGAAAGACGTGAAGATTGAAAGCCTATTGCGCTGATACCATGTGAGATGATATCAAATAAGTATGTAAACAATCACGGGGAAGAATAATAGTCGGCTGGATTGATCCCAGCTGAACGTTAATTGATAAAGTGCAATGATTGTCTAGTGAGATAAATATCTCACTAATGAAATACAAAAGGTTTCATGATCAAGAACTAATCAAACGATTGTAGGTAAAAAAACAAAGAGTGTGTGGGAGAGTTCGGATGTTTTATAATGTGTGTTTTAACCGTAAAAGGGAAGACACATATATAATGCTAAAAATGAGTAAAATAGCTCTCCAAGATACCCTCTTCACATACTAATCACAAAACTTCTAATGCCAGCACAACCATCAAGAATCCAATAATTACAATAAATCATTTAAAATAATCTTAACACAAAATAAGCAAATAAATAAGCAAAAGAATAATCAAATTATAAGCTCTTATTTCAACAAGAAGTTATAATCTTTTCTTGATCATGTGCTTTTGGTCTACAATTAGCTAAGGCTGCCCCCAGTAGGGGGATTCAATCCCCTTACTTTTCACTGCAACGTCAGATTTCTCTCTCCAGCGACCTTCATGCGATTAGGTGCCCCAGTAAGGGCGACCAAGTTCTTTTTTTTTTTTTTTTTAAAAAACATTTTTAACACAAAATAAAATTTCATTAATAATTAAAACGTTACATAAATAAAAACGATACGATATAAAAACAATAATATATTAAATATAAAAACGATACGAAATACATAAATCATAAATCTAATCTGAATGCTCCCCGCATGCAGAGTCATACGAGGGAGTACGAGAACCGGCAAATCCCTCGAAGCGAGCCAAATCTTCCTCGTCTAGTAGAGGTTCCCCCGGTAGCTCGAAGTTGGCGTAATGTCATTGCAACTCTTGTAGTTTTCTCTCAACTGTTCCTTCTCCTCCTTCGCCTGGTCAAACAATTCGATGACGCTTATAATAGCGTTTTTTTTAGCCTCATCGTCGTTATGGCATTGATTTTGAACATACACTTGCATATTTTGAACGGAATGGGGGAGACGGCAAGCCATATTAAATTTTGTGTTGAGAAGTATTTTGAGTTTGAATTGTGTGAAATAGATTTGTGGATTGAAGTGTGTTTGTATTGTGTATTTATAAAGGTAAAATTTTTTGTTTTTTTTAAACCGTTGCATATAAACGGTTAGTTTTTGATATGAAAACGTTTGAAATACTCGATCGTACCTGCGACCAAGTTGTTTGGGATTGCTTGGCGATTGACTACACCACATCAAAACGATCGAGAGTAATCGATCGCCTATACACCCTCGATCGACTCTCGATCGACCTTGTTGCATGCAACCTAAGGATTGCGTGGCATTGCATTGCATATAGTTGTTAGATATTTAAAAACATAATCTCTTTGTTGTCCATAAATATTAAAAGGCCTTCTACAAATGGATATTAATAATATCTCCTTCATTGACTTGTCTACAAAAAGCTAAATCCAAGTCATGATTTGGGAGAAAATAAATAAAAAATAATTCAATCTTGTTTTAAAAAATCTAAAAGTAAAAGTTCCATAAGGACATGTCAGCACAAGATTCCACATCATCAAGAAACCCAGGCAACTCATCTTCATTCATGTAATAATCCATAGCAACTTCTGGTTTCGTATGTCGAAAAGCCTCTGCCGCTTCGGCTGCTGCCTTTTGGATATCCGCTACATGATTAGACTCCGGGACAGGCAATCGCCATACCGAGTCAGCAAAGTTCAAACACGCGTACTTTGGCCCTCTCATGGCTAAAACCGCCACGTCGTGAGCCCGGGCTGCCATTTCAGCATTTGGATGAGTCCCTAGCCAAACCCTCGACTGAGTGATCGGATGTCTCACCTCACAAACCCATTTCCCTTTACCCCTACTCCTTACTCCCCTGTAAACTGGATGTCGGGTCTCCTTAAATTTTTTCCTTCCGGCTCTCTTCTTCGGGTTCTCTGTAGCTAGCATAAGTACTTCAAGCTCTGATGAAAAGCTACCACTTCCGTCGGTACAAGTTAAAGGTGTTTCAGTGGACGACGACGAAGACGGAAAAGAGTTATAATATTCGTTCATGTTCATAAGTAGGTTTTTTGTGTGTATGTAGACAGTAGACTGTAGTAGTATTAAGTTGTAAGTATCAGTGAAGTAGTGATTGCTTGAGTTTTAAGTTGTTGATATTAGAATGTTAGAAATATATATAGGGACAAATATTTGTCTGAGCGTGTGAAATATATTATTAATTTTATTTTGTTTTATTTCATACGCGTGGACACGTGTTGCTTGCATATAAAGGAAGGTCATATATCAGCAACTCAGCTTTCTCTCTTCAGCCGATTGGGTGCCCCAGTAAGAACGACCATGATCAATTTTTTTTTCTTTTTTTTTAACACAAAATAAAATTTCATTTATAATTAAAATGTTACATAATAATTCTAAAAAAATAAAAACATTACGAAACTTATTAAAATATTATAACACTTATTAAAAATCTAGGTTGCGGTGTTTTCTTAGACATTTTGATAGAGATGATTATTAGATTTTTGATAGAGAGGATTGTGAGATTTGTGAATTTAGTGTGTAAATATGTTGTGATTTATAGGGTAATTTAGTAGGGGTTTTTTTTTTTTTTTTTTTTTTTTTTTTTTTTTTTTTTTAACCACAAACGGTCGAAAAGAGAATGAATGTTTCGGTTGGCTGCCTAACCATAACTTTGAAAAGGTTGGGGGGTTAATCGGTTGGGGTCACTTGGGCTAATGGAGGAAACTCTGTTGGGGGATAGGTTGGTTGGGGTGCAACCCCTCCTATTAGCATTAGCCTAAGTCATAGAGCAAATATATACGTACCCACAATGACGTATTTATAATTTCTTGTTAAAATTTAATTGTTTACATCAAACTGTTTTCAATAGTATTGCAAATGTTCAGTTGATTGTTACTGAGAGTTTTAGAAAAATAGGTCATGAGTTCGATTTCAATTTCTAGTTAAAGATCAATGAAACATGTATCTATATATTGTTTGAGGCTAGAGTATTGAGAAAATTAGTCGGCACCAAAAAAAAGTGTCTGATGTCAAGACTCCCCATTATTTTAAACCTTTTGAGAGATTTGTCAATATTAAAATCTTCATTTAAACCAAGATTGTGCGCATACAGGTAATACTTTCCATAATCGTCATAAAAGTGTAGCCTGGAGCAAGTCACATCACATTCGAAAAGGGACAATGTATGTCTAAAGTAATTAATCGGTTGGCAAGAGTCCATCACCATATCTTCCCAACAATCAATACGTTAATGGACTGGGGAGGTTACCCGTCAAGACCAAAAATCCGTCATAATTCACTTGGGAAACAACTTCCCAAGCCACGATTGAAGTCGGACAAACACAAGTAGGCAATGACAGGACTGGGACTTTCCCCGGGACCGTTGCAACATACAAACACGCGTCATCACCTCATCCGTATAGAGGTAGTGCTGTGAATATTTCGCTAGTACATAACAATCATGCATGGAGCCTTTCATGCATCTGGCTGAGCCAAGAAAATCAAGACACATATCATTCATATATCCTCCCTTGGATGTTCACCACGTGGACCGTCCTTGTCCATAAATGGCATTCTAGGGTGGCACAAAACCCTAGATACATCTCTATATATACTCAACCCATTCCCACATAATGGGCCAATTGAATTCTAACATTCACAAACTCAATACACACACTAGCTAGTCACATCGTGAGTGTTATCCCAACTCATGACTCTGGTCACACCTTGGGGTCCTTACCAAATGTGGAAAACCAAACGATTGACTACCTCACCCCACTACATACCTTACGCAAACAATTTGATTGGCCTTATGGCACACGTTATAGGGAATTGCAGACTGATTATTATGATCAAATTTAAGGTCATCATTGAGTAACTGAAGAACTTGGCCAGCTGGGTCGCCAAGTATGTTATGCTATAAGGTCTTATACACATAACACTTAACTAGATAGACAAAACTTGCATACATGTAGCATCAAACAAGTACAAACCACCATTCATGTGACTAGTCCCTATTATTCTATTTCTTTTCAAGCCCTGAATATAGGATTTGTTTTCATCAAAACCAACAAAGAATTTACCGTCTTTGGCAAGTCTATGAACATATAACAAGTTCACATTGTATTTAGTGACAACAAGAGCATTGAATACAATTACATTAAGTTTTAAATCCTCAATTTTAACAATCTTAGCTTTGGAACCATTAGGGCGAACGACAATTAGACCAAGACTAGACACATCAACAACATTGATTAAAAATTTAGTAGAGGCAGACTTGTGTTTATTTGCACCAGAGTCTACAACCCAACCAATGCTTATGTTACCAAATATAAAGTTGGATTTTCCATTAATGTATATTTCAAAATTCATAATGAATTTGACACTTCTAATAAAAAAAAAGTACCTGCCATATTGGCAACATAGATTTTTCATCAATGAGACTTAAAATTTTGAGCATCTATTCATTAAAGAATAACACAATAGAGGCAGTGCTAGGACTTGGATCAGAAACAAAATTATTGACGGTATGTTTATTTGCATTTTATTTTTCGATTTCTTATAATTAAGAGGATATACAATGAGATCAAATCACCTTTCAAAAACTATAATTTTTCACTTTATGTTAGGGTTAGGTCCTCTTTTAAAAGGATTTTTATTATTTTCATTCCTTCTTTTGACATAATTTTTGTTATCAAAACCTTTAGCAGCAAATGCATTTTCAAATGGTGCTTTTGATGCACTGGCCATATAAGTTACATTTCAATGGAACTCCTCTCCTAAGACAACTGCAAAATCAGCTTTCAAAAAAGGAAGAGAGTCCCAAGTGAGAATGTTACTACAATGTGATGAGAAACATCATCTAAACCTATAAGAGACAGCATAAGTTTAATTTGATTAGCCTGATTTTCATATGTTTGGCAGCGTCACAAGTACAAGGAAGAAGACTAACCATGGCATCAAAAAATTTCCATATAGTATTGCAGTTATGATAATATGCAGATAGAGATGACCCATTTTGATTTAAAGAGTCGATGTTTTTATGAAGCTTAAAAATCACAGATCCATCAACTTTATCATAAGTATCTTCTAGGTCAATCCACATGTCAAAGATAGTTTTGGAATAAATATGAATAACATATAATTCAACACTAACATAATTTAGAATCCAAGAAACAACCACATAAATTCACAAAATATGTAAATTAGCAGGAACACCCAGACCCCGGGTGCCTTTTGTCACCAGCCATTGTCCACCTCACAAATAATAGCTTCGACAACTCTCGTGGCCCAGCGAGGCACCAACTGGAGTGAGCAAGAGCCGAGACTTGAACCTTTGAACTTCTATCCTAAAAATCTCTCTAGTGGGCTATGGGTTTTTCAGATTTTGGTACTAACTGAGCAAAGCCCTTTGGTAACACCGACATAATGTTATGATGATATCTTCTAGGTAAAAGATCTCCCAAGCAAGTGGCGAATATTGGCGATTCAAAAGTCGATTCCCTAAAGACCTTATTGGTCGATCAAATTAATTGATCTGTTATCAATAAGATTCCTTAGATTTTTTTAAGATCAATCACGGGTCAGTGGTATTGATCGCACTAGATAGGGTTATAGGGTCTATCTCAATTTCATTATTATTTTTTGATCGCATATCGTTTATTTGAATAATCATTCGATTCTTTGGTTAGGATCTTCTTGTCCGTTCCATATTGCAATACTCAATCTTTATCAATCATTGGAACTGATTATTATGGGTTGATTAATGTGCTTCATCGCCTATAAACCCTAGTTTAAACTAGGGTTTACTCGTTTGGTATTGAAGATTTGCCGTTATTTTCTTCTTGTTTATTGTTGTGATTACTTGTTAAGGGTTTTGTGATGTCGATGGTGGGAGAGGAGAACACTACCTTGCCACATCCTGTGGTGAATGATGATGAATTGAACACACGATTGCCACGTTTAAAGGGTTCTAAATCTGGGAACACCAATCCACTTGGTAATTCTGGTCGTTATACTGGACATGATGTGAATGATAAGTCTTCTGACTTTACTTCGAATTATGGGGTTACTAGTATGCAGTGTAATGTTACTGACGAGCCCGTTGTTCCACAAGTTTCGAGCTTCAATGTTGCTTGTCAATCACAAAATTTTGGAACAAGTTCTGATGAATATCCTGGTAACAGTGGGAATGAAGTTTAGCCAAGTCTTGATCCGTTTGTTTTGGCGGCGTATAAGAATTTTGAAGAGGCTATGCGTGGTGTTAAATTAATGAATGTGGAGAATGCTTCTAAACCGCCTAAGGTTCAAATTGCGAAGCCGGTTTCATATGCGGGTGCTACGTCCAATGATTCTATGAAGCACAAGTCTAATTTTCGTAGGTTGGAATGTAGTAACAAGTCTACTGAGGTGGATCTCTCCGTTCCTATGAAAATAGTGGAGGAGGTAAACTCCAAATTTGATAATACCCTTTATGGTTATTTTCTTGGTAAACATATTGCTTTTCCGGCCGTTGATTATTATGTTCGTAATACGTGGGCTAAGTATGGTATTCAAAAGGTTATGATGAATGCTAAGGGTTTCTTTTTCTTCAAGTTTTCCACTCGTAAAGGTGTTGATGATGTTCTTGAAAATGGACCGTGGATGATTAGGAATGTGCCAATTATTCTTAAAACTTGGATGTTGAATACTAATCTGCTTAAAGAGGATTTGACTAACATTCCGGTGTGGGTTAAATTTCATGATGTTCCTCTTGCTATGTTCTCTGATGATGGTCTCAGTCTCCTTGCTACATTGATTGGTACTCCGAAAATGCTAGATTCTTACACTAGTCAAATGTGTTTGGATTCCTGAGGCCGCAGTAGTTTTGCTAGGTGCTTGATTGAAGTTCGTGCGGATAAAGCTCTTCGGGAAAGCCTCACTGTTGAGATACCATTACTGGATGGATCGGGTTCTACTATTGAAAAGATCCGAGTTGAATATGAATGGAAACCGCCAAGGTGTGATACGTGTAAACGGTTTGGTCATACGTTGCCTGAATGTCCTAAATCTGTTCCACCGCCTACTCAACCTAAACAGAGTGTTACTGATGGTTTTCAAACTGTCAATAACAAGAATAAGGGTAGGAATGGTGGTCCAAGTGTTCCTGGTAAGGAAGGTTTTACTAAACTTGGTGTGGGGCCTAAGTTCCGGTATCAACCTAAAGCGCCTCCCCCTAACCCTAAGCAGGTGGATAATTCTAAGAAGAAAGCCACTGAAGTGGGTAGTACGAGTAGGACGATGATTGCTACATCTAACCCGTTTGATGCACTTAATATGATCGATACTGATGAATGTCGTACTACTACTGATGTAGTGGATTCTAGTTGTTCAATGGAAGCTAAGGAGGTTGGGGTTCTTGAGACCGGGAATGTATCACAAAAACCGCTTGTGAGTGATTCAATGGAAGCTAATGAGGTTGGCCCTACCCCTATTGTTGAGAAAATTGGGGAGCTTGAAAAGCTTCTTATTGATGGGAAAGCTACTCTTGTTGATGATGCTGGTAATCCTATTAAAAAGGTTGATTATCCTGGTAATAAAAAGGATTTTCCGTCTACTTCATTTATTAAGAGGGTTAACCCATTCTCTAAGATGGGGGAGATTGTGGATTCTGATAGTGATGATGAGGAGGTTGTGAACACCTTTGATGAGACGAGTAACCTATTTGGTGGTGGTCATGATCGCGAAGATGACTATGATTATGATAACTATGCGGATCAGGTTTACGATCTTTCAGAAAATTTGGATGTCTATTATGACACGTATGGTATCAAGCTCCAAGGCCTTGGTAGGAAGTAATGTTAGCTCCATAGGAGTCTAATGTTATATTTTGAGTAGTAGTTTATTTTCTTATATAGAGAATAGGAAGTATCTTGTTATGTAAGCTTTTTTCCAATGTAACGGGCTGAGATATGGGATTCACCCATATCCCTTGTACTTAAACGTTTTTGGAGTAATATATTTACCGGATATTTGACCTTTTACCCAAAAAAAACACCGACATAATTGAATAAATCCCATTAATTAGCAATAACATGATCATCATACTTCCTCTTGCAAATTCCATCAATAAGCCTAATTTTCTTTTATTTCTTAAGGCAGATATCATAGCACAAGTACACATGTTATAGTTTAAGTTCTTGTCAACTTGAAATTAATTAAAAGGGTTGGACTAGTATCATTAGGATGTAGAAATAAAGGGTCGCCAAATTTAAGATTAAACAATCCACTTCCACTTTCACTAGAATTATTAGAGATACTATCATCACAATCAACATCAGACATTATAACAAATGAACATTAGACAAGTAATCAACACCTGATAATAAACAATAGATAACTAGCCAAACAAGCTGATGAACAAAGAGCGGATACTAGCCAGACAAATATAACCAACTAACTAACCAAAAAAGAGGAACAAAACAAATACAACCAGTAGGCAAAACGGAACTAGATAATTATAATACACATATAATTATATCCAACATACAAAAACCAAGATCACATAAAAAATAAACACAATGATCCCTTATTATATCCTGGATTACCAGTCTAGGATACAAAAAAGATAGGGTAGGTTGAGAATACTAACAGACCACGCAAATAGCACCAAAAAAACAAAAAAAGGAAAAAGTTTTGGAATATTCAGCAACAGACAAAAACCAAAATCACATAAAGAATAAACACAAAGATCACTTATGGTTTCGGAATATCCAATAACAGAACTTCAACGCACCAACCTAATCAAAACCTTCACTTAGGATTTTGATTAGACCCAAACCACAACACCCAAATCAGAGTTGCCCGGATCAGAATTGCCCAAACCCTAATTTGAAAATTTAGGGTTCTTTGCATAAGCACGTCAATACCCCAATCCACAGGTCGCCAATAAGAGCCATGAGCAATAACCGAACCCCGGAACCCTTGAATCGAAAACCCCCAAATTTATATGGATTAGGGTTTCACAAAAATAAAATAAAATAAAATAAAGCATGAAGATTGAGAGCCGATAGCGCTGATACCATGTGAGATGATATCAAATAAGTATGTAAACAATCACAGGGAAGAACAATAGTCGACACGATTGATTCCATCCGAACGTTTATTGATAAATTATTAATAATGCAATGATTATCTTGTGAGACAAAGATCTCACTAATGAAATACAAAAGGTTTTATGATCAAGAACTAATCAAACATATGTAGGTAAAAAAAAAAAAAAAAAAAAAAAAAAGTGGTGTGAGAGAGAGAGCAGGTGTTTTAGAATGTGTGTTTTTACCCTAAAGGGAAAGACACGTATATAATGCCAAAATGAGCATACCAGCTCTCCAAGATGCAATCTTCACATATTTATCATAAAAGTTCTAATGCCCAGTAGCCGCCATCATAAATCTAGAAATTACAAAGAAGCCTCTGAAATAATCTTAACACAAAATAAGCACATGGATAAGCAAAGCAATTATCAGATTATAATCTCTTATTTCAACAGTAAGTTATCTTTTTCTTAATCCTATGCTTTTGGTCTACCATAAGCACATGGATAAGCAAAGCAATTATCAGATTATAAGCTCTTATTTCAACAGTAAGTTATCTTTTTCTTAATCCTATTCTTTTGGTCTACCATAAGCACATGGATAAGCAAAGCAATTATCAGATTATAATCTCTTATTTCAACATTAAGTTATCTTTTTCTTAATCCTATGCTTTTGGTCTACCATAAGCACATGGATAAGCAAAGCAATTATCAGATTATAAGCTCTTATTTCAACAGTAAGTCACATGGATAAGCAAAGCAATTATCAGATTAT
Source organism: Chrysanthemum seticuspe (assembly GCA_019973895.1). Lineage (NCBI taxonomy): Eukaryota > Viridiplantae > Streptophyta > Magnoliopsida > Asterales > Asteraceae > Chrysanthemum > Chrysanthemum seticuspe. The sequence goes on along the minus strand of BPTQ01000003.1, from coordinate 255,667,125 downwards.
AAGCTCTTATTTCAACAGTAAGTTATCTTTTTCTTAATCCTATGCTTTTGGTCTACCATAAGCACATGGATAAGCAAAGCAATTATCAGATTATAAGCTCTTATTTCAACAGTAAGTTATCTTTTTCTTAATCCTATGCTTTTGGTCTACCATTAGTTAGAGATTGTATGGTATTGTATCGCTTATAGTTGTTAGATATTTAAATAAATGAATATACTACTTAAGAACATAAAAAATGAACACGTAGCAATGTTGTCTTTTTGTTGTCCATAAATATTAAAAAGTATTTTACAAATAGATATTAATAATATCTCCTTCATTGACTTGTTTACAAAAAGCTAAATCCATGTCATGACGTGAGAGAAAATAAATAAAAAATAATTCAATCTTGTTTCAAGTCATGACGTGAGAGAAAATATCGTCTCTTTGTTGTCCATAAATATTAAAAAGCCTTTTACAAATGGATATTAATAAGAGCAAATTTCCAAAATAAGCCAAAAATTCATGGATGGTCCCTTTTGTGGTCACTTTTATGTGCCTTTTCCCATTTTGGTCATGCTCGACTGCTCAGCTGCTCGACTCCATTAATTTTACGCCATGTGTCATTGCAAGTACATTGTTAGGTAGAGATATTTTATTATTTTATTATGAAATTACAAATATACCCTCTATATTATATTATTATATTTTTATTAATTAATTCACCCAACACACTCCATCACCACCACCACCACTGGTCAACCACCACTGCTCAACCGCCACTGCTCATAAATTTTTGTCCATAAATAATTGTAACTCAAGTTTCTTGCAAATCTTTATGCATAAATTTTAAATATTATGTTGCTCCTTTTGTAGTATGAATAAATATTTTATTATGGCTAATAAAATGGTTACCGTGATATGAATGGTCATCCTAATCTTTCACATTTTATGTTTGACAAAACTTTAGCCAAAGTAAATCAAGTCAAAGGCCAAATAACCTTAACAACCTGTTCTTTAGCAACATCTCCGTCAAAAGACATCACCCACAATCCCTTAATAACATGTTCCTTCGATGTCTAGCAATCAAGTCAAAGGCCTTTAACATGCCAAGACACACCATAAACCACATCATTAGACCCCCCAAACAACTAATAAATCTTCGATAAAAAACAACTAACAAATCAGATTATCTAAGTGATAACAACTAATAAATCTTCGATCTTGGTCATCCGGCGACAGCGGGAGAGCAACCATAACCGGATCTTTCACCGGCGACAGTGGGAGAACAACCATGGCCGGATCTTTGATGGCCGGATCTGATAGATCCGGTGATAGATATTTGGTGGACTGAATATTTGATGGCCGGATCTTTGATGGATTGGTGAGATGTAAGAGTGTTTTCTTCTTTTTTTTGATGGCCGGATCTTTGACGGATTTTTATTTGATGGCCGGATCTTTAGCAACATAAAAAATGGGCGGTGATGATGGTGGTGGCGCGTGGTGTAGGTACAAATGACGAGGGAGATGTGGTGAGTATCTTGGTTGTGGTGGTGAGGTAGGACGCGCGGTGGTGGTGGTGTTTCTTGGGGGTGCCGGCGGCGGTGCAAGGAGAGCAGGGAGAGGTGCGTTTATTTTAGGATTTGGTGAAAGTGGTAAGAGAGAGATATAAAATGTGTGGTGTGGATTTAAGGGTATATTTGTCATTTAACCTAAAACTAAATTAATATCTCTACCTAACAATGTACTTGCAATGACACATGGTGTAAAATTAATGGAGTTGAGCAGTCGAGCAGTCGAGCATGATCAAAATGAGAAAAAGCACATGAAAGTGACCACAAAAGAGACCATCCATGAATTTTTGGCTTATTTTGAGAATTTGCTCTATTAATAATATCTCCTTCATTGACTCTCGTTTACTAAAAGCTAAGTCCAAGTCACCTAGGAAAAAAATAAATAAAAAATAATTCAATCTTGTTTTAAAAAATAAGAAAAACTAAAAGTTCCATAAGTGCTTCAGCCATGCTATCAAGAAACCCTGGCAACTCATCTTCATTCATGCAAGAGTAAATATGAGTAAATTACACCGTTCGTCCTTGTGGTTTGCGTTGACCGCAGGAGTTCGTCCTTTGACCAAAAAAGTTGCACCGTCCATCCTTAAGTGGCAAACGTTATGCGCCATTAGTCCCTCCCTCTAACGGAGCCAACTAACGGTCGTTAAGTCTTGTTAACCTGAGGGTATAATCGTCATTTCAACACCATAAGGACGAACGGTGCAAGGACGAACGGTGTAGTTTACACTTTTCATCCGTTTTCGTCCGTTTTCGTCCATTTTCTTACTTTTAACTCCGTTTTTTACGTTTTCGTCCGTTTTCTTACATTTATTTACGTTTTTGTCTGTTTTCTTACGTTTTCGTCCATTTTTTTATGTTTTCATCCGTTTTTTTACGCTTTACTCCGTTTTTTTTACGTTTTCATCCGTTTTCTTACGTTTTCATCCGTTTTTCATCCATTTTTTACGTTTTTGTCCATTTTAATACGTTTTCTTCCGGTTTTCTTACGTTTTACTTTGTTTTTTTTACGTTTTCGTCTTTTTTTTTACATTTTCATCCATTTTCTTACGTTTTTGTTTGTTTTTCTTACAATTTACTCTGTTTTTTTTACGTTTTCGTCAGTTTTTTTACATTTTCATTCATTTTCTTACGTTTTCGTCTATTTTTTTACGTTTTCGTCCGTTTTCTTACGTTTTCTTATGTTTTCGTCTGTTTTCTTACGTTTTACTCTGTTTTTTACGTTTTCATCGGTTTTTTACGTTTTCTTACGTTGCAGATTCGGAAAAGTTGCTAGTTGGAATTACTCAGTGATTATGATTATGAGATTCGTTATCATCCTGGTAAGGCCAATGTCGTTGCAGATGCCCTCAGCCAAAAGGAGAAAATTCTGTCGTTACTCGTTCAATCCTTAGGAATGACAATTAGTTCACCTCTACCGGCTCAAATCTTAGTCGCTCAAGCCGAGGTGTCGACGGAAGAGAACCATCCATCTGAGAACCTTCATGGAATGGTAGAAAATGAAAACGGCTTCTTGAAGCATTCTGACAGAACCCTATGCTTTGGAGACAGAAGCTGGATACCATTTCATGGCGAAATCCGTGAATTGATTATGCATGAGTCACATAAATCAAAATACTCTATTCATCCCGGAGCCGATAAGATGTATCATGACCTGAAGAAACTCTAATGGTGGCCGAACATGAAAGCCGACATAGCTCTGTATGTCAGTAAGTGCTTGACATGTTCCAAGGTAAAGTCCAAACACCAGAAACCCTCTGGATTACTAGTTGTGTAGTCCCAAACCTTGGATCTAGAACACTTAGCTTGCAAACGTGTTAGTTGCCTTGGTTGGTTCCAAAACAACAATGAAAAACTTTGTTGTAGATGCACACAAGTATGCGTAATCTACTTGAATGCACTTAGAAGATCAAAAACGTAAAAAAAAAAACAGACGAAAACATAAAAAAACAGACGAAAACGTAATAAAACGGATAAAAATGGATGAAAACGTAAGAAAACGGACGAAAACGTAAAAAAACGGAGTAAAGCGTAAAAATGGATGAAAACATAAAAAAAATGGACGAAAACGTAAGAAAACAGACGAAAACGTAAATAAAGGTAAGAAAACAGACGAAAACGTAAAAAAAACGGAGTTAAAAGTAAGAGAACGTAAGAAAACGGACGAAAACGTAAAAAATAGACGAAAACGTAAGAAAATGAACGAAAATGTAAAAAAAACTGACGAAAACGTAAAAAAACAGAGTAAATCGTAAGAAAAATAGACAAAAACATAAGAAAATGGATGAAAACGTAAGAAAATGGATGAAGACGTAAAAAAAACACAGTAAAACGTAAGAAAAACGAAAGAAAACGTATTAAAACGAACAAAAACGTATAAAAATGGACGAAAACGTAAAAAACGGACGAAAACGTAAAAAAATGGAGTAAAGCGTTAAAAACGGATGAAAACATAAAAAAAAATGGACGAAAACGTAAGAAAACAGACGAAAACGTAAATAAACGTAAGAAAACAGACGAAAACGTAAAAAACCAGAGTTATAAGTAAGAAAACAGACAAAAACGTAAGAAAACGGACGAAAACGTAAAAAAACGGACAAAAGGTGTAAACTACACCGTTCGTCCTTGCACCGTTCGTCCTTATGGTGTTGAAATGACGATTATACCCTCAGGTTAACAAGACTTAACGACCGTTAGAGGGAGGGACTAATGGCGCATAACGTTTGCCACTTAAGGATGGACGGTGCAACTTTTTTGGTCAAAGGACGAACTCCTGCGGTCAACGCAAACCACAAGGACGAACGGTGTAATTTACTCTTCATGTAATAATCCATAGCAACTTTCGGTTTCGTATGTCGAAAAGCCTCTGCCGCTTCGGCTGGTGCCTTTTGGATATCCGCTACATGATTAGACTCCGGGACAGGCAGTCGCCATACCGAGTCAGCAAAGTTCAAACACGCGTACTTTGGCCCTCTCATGGCTAAAACCGCCACGTCGTGAGCCCGGGCTGCCATTTCAGCATTTGGATGAGTCCCTAGCCAAACCCTCGACTGAGTGATCGGATGTCTCACCTCACAAACCCATTTCCGGCCTTTACCCCTACTCCTTACTCCCCTGTAAACCGGATTTCGGGTTTCTTTAAATTTTTTCCTTCCGGCTCTCTTCTTCGGGTTCTCTGAGGCTAGCATAACTACTTGATCAGGTTCTGATGAAAAGCTACCACTTCCGTTGGTACAAGTTAAAGGTGTTTCAGTGGAGGACGACGAAGACGGAAAAGAGTTATAAGATTCGTAGGACTGTAGGAGGCGTACATATCCATGTTCATAAGTAGGTTTTTTGTGTTCGTACGTAGTATTAAGTTGTAAGTTATCAGTGAACTAGTGATTGTTTGAGTTTTAAGTTATTCATATAAGAATGTTGAAATATATAGGGGTGACAACAACTTCATTTGCTCTATCGCTGATCACTGTAATCAAGGTCTGCTGATGACGCTTTTTGCTGTTTAACTACACAATTAATTGATAAAGAAACTCAAATCTAAGATTTGATTCAAATTATATGTTCTATATCCGGTTTCAAATTATATGTTCTATATCCGGTTTAATGCATATGTATTATGACTTTTTCTTGGTTTCTTTACATGGTATATATGAGCAAAAGGCAAACAACATAAGGGAAAGGGAAAGGATCTAGTAAGGAGGGAAAATAAAATAAGAAAAATGAAAAATATTTATAGTCACACATTTTAAATGAAAAGAGATAAATTCGTGAGAAATGCATCTTTTCTTAAGGCGCATTTGAAATATGCGACTGTGGTTATTTCTCATTCTTCTCATTATACATTTATTTCTTATTTGATCCAAACCCAACAACATAAAACAAAAAGACCTAAGAAATTTGTAAAAACACAAATGTAAACTCATCTATTTTGTAATGGTTAAATCTTTACACTTATCAAAACAAAATAAAAAGGTTATATTTACTAAATTAATGAAGATATTAACCTGAAACTTATCTTTTTTTTTAACGGTTTGTTAGTTGTTAGCGGTTCAGGTCTAACAGTAATATCCAATTAAGTAGTATGCTGACCCTGAGACCGTTTGCTCCTTTTTTATCGTCTGAAAAGGTAAAAGTACCGGATAAGACTCAAACTTGAGACCTCCCCTAGCCAAAAATCCCCGCTAAAACTTAGCCATAATTTCACTCCATAATAACATCCAATCATTCAAAGTTCGAAAACTCAAATAACATGTTTTTATGGTTCGAAAAGATCAATATGCATGGTTACGTATATGCATACATTCATAATTACTTTTCTTTATTCTAATGGTTTGATGGCTTTTGTTTCTTTATATGAAACTATTTTATGTTCTTCTATCGTTGTCCACCATGATTTAATTTGCTTGTTTATTGTCTGATTGGAGACAAGATGATATTAGACTCCTTGAGGTTGAAACAAGTGCAATTATCTTTAGCCGAGTATTTATCCAACTAATTGCCCATAATCGTTTTTTGCCACGTTCATAATACAGTTTGCTTTTGATAAAGCTTGTATTATGTCATAGAGCGAATCTATACATACTCACAATGAAGTATTTATACTTTCTTGTTAACATTTAATTGTTTACGAAAACTGTTTTCGATAGGGGGAGTGATATTCACACCACTAAAATTGATGCACACACCATAATTATGCATATATCATGTTGTAACATGTACATTACTGATGTGATATTATGATATGTGCATCATTTTTGGTGGTGTGAGTATCAATTCCCTTTCAATAATATCGCAAACGTTTAATTGATTGTTAATAAGAGTTTTGAAAAAATAGGTCATGAGTTCAATTTCAATTTCTAGTTAAGAATCAATGAAACCTGTATATATTGTTTGGTGTTAGAGTATCGAAGAAGAATTAGTCGACACCCAAAAGAAGCGTTCGATATCAAGACTTCCATGTTAATTTAAACTTTTTGAAAACAAAAGATTTGTTAACATCAAAATCTTCATTTTAGTTATTATTATTATTACTATTATTATTTTTTTATTTATTTAAACATCACTTTATTAGAAAACCAAAAGGATTTACAAAAAATTGGTGGGAAGCTGAGACACTAGTTGGGCTCTCACTCCTTTCTGGATACAAAAACTTAGTCTATGAAAAAATAAAAGCCCCACTCTTGATATTATTCTAGTGGCTAACAGCAACAGTCTTAATACGTGAAAGTGTATCCAAGGCTTCCGTGTCAAGCTCCCCGAAAGTAGAAAAAGCAAATGGGATGAACTTGTAACCGTTTTCTTCACATTTGGACACATATTTCTTTTTCTTTTTCTCCACAGCGTTATGTAAGGCTACCCCTGGAGCCCACAAATTTGCATAAAGACGTGTGTAACATCAGTGACGGAGTCATGCTGTAGCGATAAGAGGGGTTGAAATTCTTTTTCCTACATCAACAAATTCATATAATTTAAAAATTAAATGAAAGGTTTTAGTGATCACACACGCCAATATATTCGGGTTACAAACTTAAAATTTTTGATAAGAAAAGCGAAAGAAAAATAATTAAAAATTATTAGATGAAAGCCTTGTGAATGAAATGGTGTTAAATCTCTCTTAATTCTTTTGCCGTCTAAAGGTTAGGGGGTCATTTATCTATAGTTAGACCAAAGACTTAAATTCTATAAGATAAATAAAACCGATAGAGTTTGTTGGGGAGAAGGGATGGTTGGGGGGATGAAATGCCACATAAGACTTGCCCATTGTGTGTAAGAACCACGAGAAAGCATTATCGGATGGTTATTGGAACTGACTTGAAAAAAAAGTACTCCGTATAGAATATAAACAACAAAATGAGCGAGGTGCAAGAAATTAATGTTAACATTTAACACCTTCCTTTACACGAGTGCCAAACGCTATTTCCATTCCTTCAAGAAAGTAAATTTTCTCTTCTCTCCTATCTCTCTCTTCACACAGTCTAGATCTGAGGCATAACGGGTTGTATAAGACCATGTTTATCAGCAATATATCATAACTAAATCTTTCATTAAAATATTAATTTTTTATTCCTCCATCTATACAACCAATACATACAGTTACTCTCAACTTTTTTACCATTTATCAACAACCAAATCTAACATATAATATTATTTCTTTTATATTTAATTTAATTACTTAAATTTTATATAAAATTAAATATTAAATAAAATATTTATTTTATAAATATATCGATATTGGACTAGATTTATAGAGAATTGAAAACTGAAATTATTGATATAATTATTATTTCATAAAAAATAAAAATAATATATATTATCAATTACTATATCTATAATAAGAAGAATCTATATCTAAATACGCATATATGCATAGCCTATTATGAGGAAACATGTGTCAGATTGGGTTGAAAAAGAAACGTCACCAAGTGACCGGTTTAAAGCTTTTAATTTCCAACTTTTGCGTAAAATTAATACTATATTATGTATTTATTAGATTTGTGGTCCCAATCGATTGGTGAAAGTCACCAATAAACATAGTCTAAGACTATGTTTATTCATAAGGTTGACAACCCAATCTCCACTTTATACATACAAAAATAATATTTTTTTAATGAAATCATACAATCTCACTTGCAATCAGTTCGCATGACAAACCAAAGTCACAACCCACAACCTGCCACTTGGCAACTCACAAATGGCTACTTTTTTTCTTATTCTATTTTCTTTGTAATAATTATTATTTTATATAACTTAGGTTGGGTTGTTGATGAATTGTAAAAAAAATATAGATTGGTTGTATGTATTGATTGTGTAGGTGGAGGAAAAAGAAAATAATTTTTTAATAAGAGATTGGGTTGTGATAGATTGTTGATAAAGATAGTCTAATAGCATTTGAGGTTCATAGGTGAATAAAATAATAAATTGGCGGAGAAAAAACTCCATAAAAAGGGTAAGTGGTTGTGTGGATAATGTATTTGATTTTCTTCATCTATACTACATATATAAAAGATAGAGGAATTTCATATATATCCTTCCAAAGCCTCATAATTGCATATATATATGTAATTATGAGTTTTGGTTCGATATATATACAATTATGAGGCTTTGAGAGGATATATATGCATACAAATACTAAAGCTAAAGGTACAAGTCAATTAAACACACATTTATGGTACAAAGATAAACTAATTAAATACACTAATTAATGTTATTTTTAAAATACACCTAAAATGAAAAATATATGTTATTATACACATTGTACAAATAATAAAACACACAAATGGCATGAAAATTGAAACTCAGACATGAAACTTGAAACAAAAAATACAGGTGATCTCAAGCGAGTATGCGCGACATGAAACTTGAAACGACCCTTTCCAATTTGCCCAAAAACGTTCCGCAAATGGCTTGACATATAATGACCTTCTGTTACTAATCATTAAACTGGTACGAATATATTACAAACCATCCCTTCAAAGTATTTTTAGATTAAACTAGACTCAAATATCTTTAAAATGACAGGTACCACGACTTCTAATGACTTACGGTTGATTTTATATGAATTTCCAAACATGACCCATTTATTTCGCAAGATACTGTCTTTCTGTACAGTCTGTTGTAAATTGCAGATTTTACCTACTAGACTTCGAATTAGAATATAGAACCAATTTTATCAAAAAGTAGGCTCAATTACCTTTAAAATGATAGGTGGCTTGAATCCTAAGGACTTACGGTTTATTAGATATGATCCTTTAAAGACAACACAATTTCCTGCACTACTTGTTGTCCCGTTTTCGTACTTAACTAAAATGACCAAAACTCAACTTCTACATCTAGACACAACATGTGAGCTTCCAGAATACTTTAAAAGAACATATATATCATTTCATGAACACACTAGCTTGTCTAAATGACTTGTGGACAAATGCTTTACAAAGTGATGGATGTTTTGCCAAACACTCATTTTTTACTCATTTTCACTACAGCTTGAGCATAGCTCATATTAATACTTAAATCTAATATTTGACACTACAAAACAACATTTTAAACCATTTAACGACAATTGGTGTTCATCCTTGACTTGAGCTCGGTATCCATCATCATTTACTTGTCTAATATCAAGAAGCACTTCAATTCCTTATTAGCACCATGAGCTACTATCAAAGTCATCCTTTAAATCATACAAACCTACAAAATGGTTAAAAAAAACTAACTCGTAAGCATTACGCTTAGTAAGTAAAAAAGGATAATAACACGATTTTATACGTCATTAATCACATTAGCATCATTCACATCACATTAGTCCATAAGATTCCTTTTCATCAATATTTGCACATCACACTTAATCCACATGTCATCAATCAAACATAATTCTTACATACCCTACATAAATCACAAAGGACTTAATCATAACTTTGGCTAGTCTTGCCAAAATAGCCTTAATCTATTCTTAATCCAAGCTCACTAAGCCTACAAAGCGGTTAAACAACTAAAACGTAAGCATTACGCTTAGTAAGTAAAAAGGAAAATTACCACGATGTTATACGTCATTAATCACATAAGCATCATTCACATGACATTAGTCCATAAAGATTACTTTTCATCAATAATTGCACATCCCACTTAATACACATATTATTAATCAAACATAATTCTTACATATCTTACATAAATCACAAATGACTTAACCACAACTTTGGCTAACCAAATGAGCCTTAATCTATTATTAATCCAAAAACTCGCTAAGCCAAATGCCTCATAAACCTTCATTATCATCTTCCACATAATACATATAAGAATAAATCAATATAATCTCATGTCATAACCATTTTACTTACCTTAACTCCAAAGCTAAGTTTACCAATACATCCTCATCATCATCGACACTTGCCTTCCTAATGCCATAATTAACACAAACCATAAACACATTAAAAATTACCATAATATACATTAATAAAACCCATAAACATACCCTTCATCATTTCTTAACATCATATGATCATATCTTGATTATATGATGAATGCTCTCATTTACTAATTTACTCTTAATCATAAATTGACCTTAACTCATTCCCACAAACACCTCAATAATAATTTTAGAATATCAATTACCCAAAACCCCCAACTTTAGGCGCACATATTATAAGTTACCTACTTACTTGATCAAGGAAGGATTACCAGTAGTCAACTCATAGATTAGTAACCTAACTTCCTTACCAAAGATCATCAAGGCTTTCTTTCCCTCATTTTTTTCTCTTCCAAACCGACATACACAAACACCCTAGAACTTTTTTAAGAAAATATGGTAATGTCTAAGAATTACTTCACAGATAAGCTAGTTACATATTTGGTCTCTTGGCAAGAATGGTCCCTGCAGGCTAAAATAAAGTGGTTCTAGTATACTAAAACAAGTTGGTTCTAGTACTAGTTTGGGATTTTAGCAACTTGGTCCTACAAGTTAGTTTCCCTTATATTAGTGACACATAATACTTTTTAAAACCATTTACATAATATTTTGACTTATAGTTTGACTAAAATGATTGACTTTCAACTTAAAACATTGACTAACCAATTATATTTGGTCTTTTAATATATATAAAGTCTTAGTCAAATTACTCAAGGCATTCTCGTAATATAATACTTAAAACCCGGTTTTGGGGTGTTACAAAACTCTCATTTTAAAAAATTCGACAGTTAAAAAGCAAGTTTGCGGTTTCATCGTCGCAAGAGGTGCTGAAGCAGTAATGCAGAAGCAATGGAGGACAACTTCGTTTAGTTTTCTTGTTCGATAGAGATTTTGCTATTTGGAGTTATTTCGAGTCGTTTGGTTCTTTTTATACGTTTTTTAGCCTGTTGTAATGTGTTGTACGAATTGTTTTTTGTTCGTTTTTATGTCGACTCGTTTGCTTTGTTATAGGTTGGTTTTCTCGATCGAGTTCTTGGAACCAAACTTCAACTTTTTGTGTATTGTATCTCGATCATCATTTCGTTTAGCCTTATTAGCATCCATAAATATACAAAAGAAATTATAGTAGAAAACCCGTGTTTGTATGAATGTGTATTGGGCTTCGGACCCGATACAATTCTCTTCCGTAGTGTTAATTTTTGTTTAAATCTAGATTTTACGTAACAACATACTTAATGTTTAACTAAAATGCTTATATTACACTTAAAAAAAGATATGTGCACCAAGTTTCTTTCGTCCGTGGTGGTCTTTTTTAAGTGAAAGTTTACAGAACTAGAACGGCCTCTTTTCAAAACTCTAGATGGATACTACCAACTTCGTATTCCTCATCTGATGATGTAAAAAAATTGATCAGATGCTATTTGTTTTAGATGAGATGTATTGAGTGCATAAGAAAGAATGTCTTTAAAAGTTTGAATGAAAATAAAAGAGTATTAAGGTATTTATATAGATAAAATACATATAAATTTTAAAAGAAATTTTTTCTTATTAAATGACCGAACGGTCATAATTTTGGACCGTTGGGGTATGTTTTTTGCCAAGCTTCTCACACGACTCTGTCAAAATCAAGACTGAGTCATCCCATTTTTCACATAGTGACGCGTTCATTGGATGGGGTGTAACAAGAGGAGACGCGTCTCTTTTGAGGTGACCGAGCACACACGGCCATCTATTACGGATGGTCTTAAAATATTTACGTAGAAACATACATACTTTGAGGCAAATTTTAATTTACCGGTAACAATTGTTGATAATTGTTATATATTAAACAAACCAGATCACAACTAAATGGTAAAGATTTTGGAAATTTTGATGAGGGAGGTGCGTTCGAGTCTCACCCTATTCACTTTTGTTGTTTTTCTTTTCTCAGTTTTTTCACTTTTTCAAATTAACCTTTGAACTTTTACTAAATTTTTGAATAGCCCATATTCTCTTCGGGTTTTAGTTGTTAGCCTTTGAACTTCAATAAAACTATAAGGCTAGTCCCAGTGGTGACCTGGGACAACCTGGGACAACCTGCGCCACGTCAGCTTTCTCTCTCCAGCAACCTGAGACAACCCGGATGCCCCAGTGGTGACCCGAGGATTTTTTTTTTTTTTTTTTTTTTTTTTTTTTTTTTTTTTTTTAAATTCAAACATTTTTAACATTAAATTTAAATTTCATTCAAATTAAAAAAAACATTACATTACGAAATTAAAAAAAAAAACATTACACTGCGAAATTAAAAAAAAAAAAAAAAAAAAAAAAAAAAAAAAAAAACATTACAATACGAAATTCAAATAAGCACTAGAATACTTAAACTAATAATCTAAATTGTAACGTTCTTTGATTGCTGCCTTAACTTTCTCCAACTCTTCTAGTTGGCGGCCGGTCAAATTTGGATCGATTGGGGTGTTGTAGAAGATGATGTCTGACTCCCGTTTTGATGTCCTCATGAGCTCAAGTTTTGCCTGTTTTATCTCGAGCTCTTTTTCCCTTAACCGTAACCAAGTATCTTCTAAACCCTGCTTATTCTTATCTTTATCCTCTTTTGACGGCTTCTTGGTCCTTAAGAAATTTTTGGCCAACGATTGCATAAATGAGTCTGATGGAACATCACCATCACGAGAGGAGGAGGATGCTTTCTTCCTTCCTTTGTCACGACCAGACGGTCGTGATTCTCTACTCGGTTCCTCAGCAGAATCATCAACGTCATAGACATCGAAAGGATCACGAGCTGCCGTTGAACCAGAGGTAGTGGTAGAACCCTTTGTTTTCTTCCGACTATTTGTTGATATAGCCGGCAACTCAACCTCCTTCCAAGCAGGATGACCCTTTAAAACCTCGTAGCACTCCTCCAAAGTGAAATCATGACCGTACGTCATACGGTATTCTTTAAGAGCTTTTGAGGTGTCGTCGATATCATTCTCACCGCTTCCATGGGTGTTCTTGATATTCTCCATGATAGCACAATAATTTCCAACCCTGTTACGAATCCTGCTCTTCCATTTGGTATTGATGGAGTCATAGGTTCGGTCTTTGCCAGTTTCTTTATTAAAGTAGGCGATCACTTGCTCCCAAAACTTGAAGCGGTTCTGGGCGTTTCCTCTCGCCGCGTTTTCCGACACATAGACCCAAGCTTTACAAAGCACCACCTCTTCCTCCTTTGTCCATGGATCTGCTGCCTTCTTGTTTTTCCCCTTGCTTGTTTCCGGCATCTTGCCTTTGTCCTTGGCCTTTGAAGCACGTCTAGATGGCTGCCTTGGTTTGATGGGGGACATCTCTTCAGCGGAAGCGGTTTTCTCATCATCAGAATCATCAACGGGAATGGAACCGTGGTGCGAACCGTGACCCGAACCTTGTCCCATCGAAGCATCTTGACTTGGGTAGTTTTGACTTGGGTAGTTTTGTGTCGGATACTCCCCCATCCAATCTTCCAAATTCATGTCTAGATTAGTGCTTCGAATAGGGGAATAAGGTTGATACGGTTGAGAAGGATAAATGAAGTCCATGTTTGGATGGTAACCAGACCCACTAGGTTCTTGCCGGTAATCTTGGTAAGAACGTTGCGGTGGGACAAAAGGACGGTTAAGATAAAACGCGTTTTGGTTTTGATTTGGTTGGGGTAGTTGTGATTGATAATCAAAACTTTGCGGACGAAAGCGAATAGGAGGCCGGTTTTGTTGTGGTGATATGCCGGTTAACTCGAAGTTGTTTTCCGGCGAGAAATTTAGATCCGGGGCATTTTGGGGTAGTCGTGATCGTCGGGTTTTTGATTGTGGTGTATTTTTCTTTGACATTTTCAAGTTGGATAAGAATTAGATTGAGTTGAATATAGATGAAAATGGTAAGTTGTGAATTGTGTTTGAGGTAATGTGTGTATTTATAGAGTGGTAAAATAGGTTTGAATTTTTTTTTTTTTTTTTTTTGTATGACCAAACGGTCTAATTTTTAAAAGTTGTATTATTGAATGCGTTGGGAAGGATTTAAACAAGCTCCAATATCGAGCGGCGAAGCACTCGATGTCCACAAAATCCTTGGCCAACCGAACTCACAACCGATCTCCCACATTGGTACCCAACCGATTTAACATCGGTCGTGGGTGTGTATTTTGCATGCTAAACCGATGTCCAAGGTGCCCACTGCGACAAGCCTAAATGACCCTTGCATTGTTGTCAATATTATTTATACAGTATTAGTTTATGTAACTAACAAAATTGTTACTTACCATATGATGAGTTTATATGAGAGTTGTTTAGCTTGAAAATTTAAGAGGTTACGATGGATATTTAAAGTTTTAGTATACAGTATGTATATGAGGTTTTCATTTGTGCATTTGGTGTGCTCGAGATAAACGATTATAATGTACAACTTGTTATAGATTAGGGGTGTTTTTGTGCTTTCATAACTAATAAGGTAAAATGACAGAATACCACATAAACATTAAAAGAGTGTAATTACTAAATGAAAGCACCAAATTGATAAGGGTGATTTTTGTGTTGTTTACTTGGTAAAATCAGCCATCCATTTGGGTTGTTTGTGATTTCTGTTGGGCTAAGCAGAAGTTCAACCCAATTGCTCCTTCACACCTTGCATGTCCGCATCTTCCTTCCAAAAGTCGGTTCCTTCTAAAAATTCCAAAATGCATATGGCACTCGATCTTCTCTCTTTATTCTCTAGTATCTTTTCTTCTCAATAAATGATAATGTCTCAAAAAAGAGCCATTATTGCCCATGATGGTAAGGTTTACCTCTTTCTTACTCGTCTCAATGAGGTTACGCTTGCAAGATGCCTCGGATTGTTCAGATTGTTATGTGATGATCCACCAAATCTTATCCCCCAATCTACTCTCCTACACACTTTCGTGGAGTCGTGCACTATTTAGATTTAAAACGAGAATCAGAATTACAACAATGGTTCTGTCTCGTTGCATCAATGGCGTATATCTTGACTTCATGCATTGTATATATAATAACTGAATTGATATATACCAAACCTCTCTCACACTAAACCTAACCTCTCAGATCAGTCTGTATATATATTGCACGCATCACTTGATCATTACACGAAATAATTCCCGTAATACATATTTCCTTACCTAACCTTCTCTATAAAATCAGTTACAAACTTGCAACAAACTTTAACTAACCACCGCTATGGCCGATCAAGAACTGTATCCCACACCTTATGCTTGTCTCATTTGTGACGAGTTATTTCCAGAAAGAATATTGTTATACATAATTGTTGGAATTATATATCAAGACATTCATATAAATAATCACAAAACATCAAAGTAATATTGCGGAAGCGTATAGGATGTATTAACGAATAATTAATTAACATAAAGAATATGCGTACCTTTGTTGATTCTAGCCGAACAAGAATCAAATCCACAAACTAGCAACGGATGAACCCTAATTTGATTTAGTTAGGATTATGTGAATTACCCCTTACCGTTTTGTAATTCAATCCAAGATAATAACAAAAGTATGTTATTACTAAGTTCTTGTACACACGTACTAAACCGAATTAAAGTACCGCTAGTTTTTATCAAACAAATAACTTGTTAATGTGGAAAAGCTTTGGATCGACCCTAATGGAGGTGTCGACCGGTTTTGGAGACAAAAACACACACAAAACAATTTTAGGGTTTAGCTTATGAGCACAAGAGATAGAAAAACAAGACCCCTAGCCTTGTATATATACCCAAGTAAACTTGGTGAACAAGTTGGTCCTTGTTTCCTTTTCTTGATGGCCGATCGGTTTTAGTATCCCTTAGGGATTCCGGAACCTTCCCAACTTTTGCAATTTAGTCCTTTTCCATAAACATTTAACGACCGTTAGTCCATTACATTAATTACTTAACGTCCGTTAGTTATTTCGTTTAATAAATAAATAAATACAACATTTATATTTAATTATTAACTTTAAATTCTCATACGTAAAGTGTGCAATCCCAAAGTCTCGAGTTCGATCCTAACTCACGTCTACTAATTTATATCCATAAAACCAACAGCTCCCACTTGGATATATCTTAATAGAGTGATCACATTCGGTTAGCGTCTAGCAACACTTCGATGCCTCTAGTACAACTCGAGCAAGGCTCCTGGAAAACCTTTTAATGATTTCTCATTATTATTATCCTTTTGTTTCTAATACCACGTTAAATAAAGATATGGAATTAAGTCATTCTTTATATAACTATTCTGTTTCTCGTTTATAAGTGATTGACCAAGATTACCGAATCATCTAAACATATTTAGGGGAGATTTGGGTGCGGCCGCACAAACATCTTGTCAACCCTACGAGGGGCCCAGCAGTATTAAACTCCAAATAAATTTGAAGGAACAAATTCTATTTTGACTACAAGAATAACCCACAAACTTTGTAACATTTCTGAAAACAACCCTTATGACTACCAGTTACGTATAGCGTTAAGTTGCTTCACAGAAATGCACTACATTCATGACACTTATCTGGTATCTCAAGTCTGAGGATAACTATTCATAATTTACTTATAACAATATCCACAAAGTAAATTACGTAGTTGGGATAAGTCCTATATTCAATTCATTGAATATCATCTGAAATTGGTATGCATTCTCATCAATATACTTTCAAGTATATTCTACCACATCTCTCAGATTTGTCTTAGTTCAATGATACTCCCATATCATTAATCGACAACGGACATTTAGAATAACTAAGTTACTCACGGATTAAACATGCAAATATAGGACAACAATATTATAAATGAAAATAAACATAATCCAAACTTTATTTCATTAAAATAATAAATGTTTTACAATATCCTTTATCCAAATACTAATCACAGTTATGCATGAAACTATTAGCTAAACGAAGTCCAATTCCATTGGCAAGTCCTACAAGCTTGTCTTTAGCTAAAGCCTTAGTGAACGGATCAGCTAAGTTATCATCTGTGTGAACTTTCAGTAGATTTATTTCACCTTCCTGGACTTGTTCCCGAACATAGTGATACTTCCGTAGAAAATGTCTGGTGCCCTTCATGACTCCAGGTTCATTGGCAAATATGATTGCAGCAGAATTGTCACAATACATATCAATAGGCGATTCAATTGAAGGCATAACACCAAGCCCTGAAATGAATTTCCTAATCCAAACAGCCTCCATTGCAGCTTCCGAAGCAGCTATGTATTCGGCTTCTGTCGCAGACATCGCAATCGTACTCTGCTTCTTGCTCTTCCAGTCAACTGCTCCTCCATTGATGACAAAGACATAACCCGTCTGAGACTTCGTATCATCTTTATCACATTGCCAGGACGCATCACAGTAACCTGTAACACCAAGCTCTGTGTCTGGATTTCCACCATACACTAAAAACACATCTTTAGTATTTCTGAGATACTTCAGAATATGCTTAACAGCAATCCAGTGAAGATTACCCGGATTCTGTTGATATCGACTGGTCATGTTTTGAGCGAACGCTACATCTGGCCTTGTGCATCTCACAGCATACATAATAGATCCTACAGCCGAAGCATAAGGAACTTTCTGCATGCGTGCCACCTCAGCAGGTGT
Organism: Chrysanthemum seticuspe; assembly: GCA_019973895.1. Taxonomy (NCBI): domain Eukaryota; kingdom Viridiplantae; phylum Streptophyta; class Magnoliopsida; order Asterales; family Asteraceae; genus Chrysanthemum; species Chrysanthemum seticuspe. The sequence goes on along the minus strand of BPTQ01000003.1, from coordinate 255,649,074 downwards.
TGAAGCACACATATCGCTACATAAGCCATGCTTTACTTCCATCGGCAAATATCCTTTCTTGGAATTTTGCATACTGAATCTCTTCAATATTTTATCAATGTAAGCGCTTTGACTTAAACCAATTAACCGCTTTGACCTATCTCGGTAGATCTTAATTCCCAGAATGTATGCAGCTTCTCCTAAATCCTTCATGGAAAAACACTTCCCAAGATATGCCTTAACATTTTGCATGCTTGGAATGTCTTTTCCCATAATTAATATGTCATCGACATAAAGAATTAGGAAAATTACATCACTCCCACTAACTTTGTGATATACACATGGCTCATCAAGATTTTGAACAAATCCATACCTTTTGATTTCTTCATCAAATCTTTTATTCCATTGCCTTGATGCTTGCTTCAATCCATAAATGGACCTTTGAAGTTTGCATACACGGTTTGGAAATTGTGGATTCACAAACCCCTCAGGTTGCTTCATATAGATGTCTTCATCTAAGCGACCATTTAAGAAGGCGGTTTTGACATCCATTTGCCATATCTCATAGTCATAGTATGCTGCTATAGCTATGAGAATTCTAATAGCTCTAATGTCTGCTACAGGAGAAAAGGTCTCCTCGTAATCAATGCCATAAGTTTGAGTAAAACCTTGCGCAACTAGACGAGCTTTATAGACGTGTACATTGCCATCCATGTCAGTCTTAATCTTATAGAGCCACTTACTCCCAACCACTGAGGCGTTTAGAGGTAAGTCAACCTCTACCCAGACTTCATTTTCTCTCATGGATTGCATTTCCCCATTCATTGCAACCTGCCATTTATCCTTGTCAGGACTTGCCATGGCAGCTTTATAACTAGTAGGCTCTCCAAGATCTCCTAACATAGTTTCCTCAACCTCTACGTTAAGACATAGACGTTCAGGTGCACGTATATTCCTTACGGATCTACGAACGGGAATCACTTCAACTTCTGGTGGAGGACCCAGACTATCAGGTTCTACCGGAAGTACGTTAGTGTTTTCAGAAGGCAATGCATCTTCATGATCATCTTCCAGATCATAAACTCTCCCACTGAATTCTTGAGATACGAGATCTCTTTCAAGAAAATCTCCATACCTAGCAACAATTACTTTATTATCAGTTGGATAGTAAAAGTAGTAACCCATAGTTTCCTTAGGGTATCCTACGAAGATACACTTTACAGATCTTTGTTGGAGTTTATCTGCTGAGTCACGTCTAACATACGCCTCGCAACCCCAGACCTTTAAATAAGACAGGTTAGGAGCTTTACTATGCCATATTTCATATGGTGTCTTATCAACCTTCTTTGTGGGAACCATATTTAGAATACGAACAGCAGATTCTAAAGCATAATCCCAAAAGGATAAAGGTAGAGTGGTAAGATTAAACATAGATCGTATCATGTCCAACAATGTACGATTTCTTCTCTCAGATACACCATTTTGTTGTGGAGTATATGGAGAAGTGAGATTCTGGACAATTCCATTCTCAGCTAAGTAATCTTTAAACTCTTGGCTTAGATACTCGCCTCCTCTATCGGATCGAAGAGCTTTAATCTTCTTTCCCAATTGCAGTTCTACTTCAGCTTTGAAAACCTTAAATGTTTCAAACACTTCATGTTTATGCTTAAGTAAATAAACATAACCATAACGGCTGAAATCATCAGTAAAGGTTAAGAAGTAGCTAGCACCTCTCTTTGACACATGTCTAAGTGGTCCACACACATCAGTATGAATAAGACCAAGTAGATCAGAAGCCCTCTCCATATTGCTATGAAAAGGTTTCTTAGTCATCTTCCCAGATATGCATGACTCACATTTATCAAATGATTCATCATTGATATTTTGCAAAAGCCCTTCTTGTTGTAGCTTATGCATGCGAGCCTTGCCTATATGAGCAAGTCGACAATGCCAAAGATAAGAAGAATTCAAGTCTAACTTTATCTTCTTGTTAATGCTAAACATTGAATTATTATTATTGTTAGATACATTTCCAATCATATCAATTTCAAACACACCATTCACAGTAATTGCTTTAAAATAAAATACACCATTTAAAGAAACATCAATTCCATTACTTGAAATAGTATGAGTAAAACCATCATCCAACAAACTTGAAAAGGAAACAACACCTCTAATTATAGAAGGTGCGTAATGACAATTGTTCAATAACAGTACTAAGCCCGAAGGCAATACTAAACTAAACGTTCCTATGGCTTCAACAGCTGCATGTGCGCCATTTCCCACGTGCAGATATTGCTCCCCATAGGCAAGCTTCCTTTCCACTCTAAACCCCTGAAGTGTATTACAAATGTGAATACCACAGCCCGTATCATATACCCAGGAATTATTATGATTTAGAGTAAATAATTCAATGACAAATAAATTACCTGAAGAACCGGCGCCCGAGGACCCAGCGTTCATCTTATTTGTCCGCAATTCATCAAGATAGAGAGCACAGTTTCTCTTCCAATGCCCAACTGTCTTGCAATGGTGGCATGCTTGATCCTTTTTAGGATTATCCTTCCTAGGAGTAGGGTTCTTCTTGGGTTGAGGTTGATAGGCCATCACCTGTTTGCCTTTGTCAACCTTTCCCATACCCTTCCCCTTCTTGTTGTTCGCACGCTGCGGTTTTGGCTTATTAATTCTTCCACCCTGAATAGCAAGTACCTGGGCGGTAGGAACCTTTTGAGGCAACCCTTTCTCATAATCAATGAGCAATGCGTGTAGGTCAGTAACTGTCTTCCCCACGCAGTGCATATTGAAATTTCTGACAAAACCATTAAAATCCTTGTTAAGGGATCGATTAATCAGATTCACAGCCATGTCATCCTCATAAGTTTTGCCAAGTGCTTTTAGCTGGTCCATGTAACCTTTCATTTCCAGCACATGAGCACTTACGGGTTTACCCTCTCCCTGCCTACAGCTGTGTAACGCGTCGGTCAAGTCATAAATCTCGACGGCAGCTGGTTTCTCAAACATAGTTCGAAGTTCATTGAGCATATTATATGGGAAATAATGTTCGAACTGCTTTTGAAGAGCAGATTCCATTGTTCCCAACATAAGACAAGCCACATCATTATGACGCTTATACTCCAGTTTCCACTCGTCCTTTTGAGCTTGAGTAGCTTCAGGACCAGTTGGTTCAGCAGGGCAAGGTTCATAAAGATATTTCATACGATCAGCAACTCTACAGACAATTCTCAAAGAGCGGTGCCAATCATTGAAATTCTTAGAGCCAGTCAACTTTTCTCGATCAAAAAAGCTTTTGAACGCAGAATTTAGAGCAGTGTTAGTGTTATCGGTGTTTTGAGCCATTTCTACAGAAAAAAGTTCAAAGTATTAGTATTTTCGATAATACACTTTTCAAGAAAATAAATATACCCAACGGTAATATAAACATATAACCATATAATTTTCTCGAAAACTAGGATCCAAATTATCATAGGTTCATTACATCAGTTGATCTGCTAGCAACAAACGCATATAATAAGGTAATCTGTCGAACAATAATTGGCAAACAATTTCCAACTCCTAGATCATTATGGGATTTATATTTTCCAACGCTATTGCAAATATAAACATGTTTCATCCCATCTTATGCCATTGAGTCCAGGTCTCACTTCCTACTCAACTTAAGTGTCTAACTTAAAAAACTGCAAATATGTCCATGTAAGGTCTGACTTTACATAGAGATTTACCTCTCCATTACAATCTCGCCAAGTACTGTCATGACGTAAATTGCAACTTCAAGTGTTCTTTTAATTAGATGGCATATTCTTAATTTTAAAAGGGTACTAGTTTTTGATTTTATGTGGTCAAATCAAATATGTACAAAGATGTCATGCATTCATCTTGTAGCATAATTTTAATAAAAAACTTTTTATTACCAATTCATAAAGATCTAATTATCAAAGTTTTGATTGAGGTATTGGGTTCACCAATCAAGGAATTTAGTATTAATTATCATCCATTATACCGTACTTTTGCATAAGTGTAAACACTTAGTGTTTCGGATAATTACCACCGAAGTGGCGCATGGAATTAAAACTAATTCGCCCTTAAGATGAGCTTGCACATTATATGGCTTACTAAGTAGCTCCACTCGAACTTACAGGGGGCAGAGGACCAGGTACGCGCTAAAGCACAACCTAAGACATCCATTCAGTGTGACTATGCGCACTTCTTTAAACCCCTTTTATTAGTTCATTCGAATGGGTGAGCCGTTCAGTCATTGTACCAAAGTCACCAATCAATTAAACTATATTGACAACTTAACTCTTCCAAAACAATTAAATTTCGCCATTGTTTAGTCCGTATTATTTTTCTATTCAAAATTACCCTTTGCTTAAAACTGTCTAACATAATAAACAAACAAGTAACAAATAAAAAATAAACTACTAAAAAACAATGCGCACATAATAAACAATTTATACGTGTAAACAAGTAGCCACATGCAACTTATTCGATAAAATCCTATTAATAATCAATATCTAGGTTAAATTAATGTATAGATTAATTTAGGGTTTTCACTCCAGCAATAGAAAGTGAGCCACATACATCGATGAATCGATTGCGTAAACCCTTAATTAATTTATACCAAATTGCACATAATTGATTCATTAATCTATTAATTGGAGTCTTCCCCAATTCAAGATTTATCATAAATAAATATGTCTCAACAATTAAACAATATATCAAAGCAACTTATCCATGACTAACATGCATGTATAATCATGGATATCATAACAATTATACAAGTAAGCCACAAGATCGCATATAAAAATTCCATGACACATAACAAATTATTCATGAATTAATCACGTAATCAATATTAATTCTAGGTTTTAATAAGGTTAGCAAACAATTTTCAAAACCCTAAAAAATTTATGTATATGTCGATTTTAAAAAAAATATGTACGCCCCAATTTATAAAAAAAATTCGACCAAAACATAAAAAAAACATAAACCCTAGATTAACATAGCAAACAACATACAAGTATTTGTTTTATTACGCGTTTATGTAATTAATTACTCATTAAAAACCAATGACTCGTGATGCCACTGTTGGAATTATATATCAAGACATTCATATAAATAATCACAAAACATCAAAGTAATATTGCGGAAGCGTATAGGATGTATTAACGAATAATTAATTAACATAAAGAATATGCGTACCTTTGTTGATTCTAGCCGAACAAGAATCAAATCCACAAACTAGCAACGGATGAACCCTAATTTGATTTAGTTAGGATTATGTGAATTACCCCTTACCGTTTTGTAATTCAATCCAAGATAATAACAAAAGTATGTTATTACTAAGTTCTTGTACACACGTACTAAACCGAATTAAAGTACCGCTAGTTTTTATCAAACAAATAACTTGTTAATGTGGAAAAGCTTTGGATCGACCCTAATGGAGGTGTCGACCGGTTTTGGAGACAAAAACACACACAAAACAAATTTAGGGTTTAGCTTATGAGCACAAGAGATAGAAAAACAAGACCCCTAGCCTTGTATATATACCCAAGTAAACTTGGTGAACAAGTTGGTCCTTGTTTCCTTTTCTTGATGGCCGATCGGTTTTAGTATCCCTTAGGGATTCCGGAACCTTCCCAACTTTTGCAATTTAGTCCTTTTCCATAAACATTTAACGACCGTTAGTCCATTACATTAATTACTTAACGTCCGTTAGTTATTTCGTTTAATAAATAAATAAATACAACATTTATATTTAATTATTAACTTTAAATTCTCATACGTAAAGTGTGCAATCCCAAAGTCTCGAGTTCGATCCTAACTCACGTCTACTAATTTATATCCATAAAACCAACAATAATATTGTTAGGAGGCATCTTTCTGCATTATGAAAAAGATGATGAAATATAAGACCTTTAAACACGGTAAGCATCATGTAATAGAGTAAGCATCGTAGATAGAACACACGAATAAAATTAACTATGAAAGGGAAAGACAATCGGATAGGAAATTGAGCTTGTCATAGATAAAGATTCGGTTACAGAGTTCACAAAATACAAGCTGAAATACAAGAGTCACATCAAAAACTAACTGTCAACATCTCAGTTTAGTGTAGTACAAACATACAACTGAGATCTAAGAATGATCGCGCTCAGCGCGCAAAAGCTCAATACTAGCGACAAGCTCCCGCTGGGTAGCCTCCAAGCTCTCAATACGCCTCATTTGGGTGGCTAACATAGACTCTAAAGTCGAGGTCCTCTGCCACTCAGCTCTAGCGGTGTCTCGGGCTATCCATTGGGTCCTCTCCAACTCCTCTAGTCTGCCATGCAATCTGGCCTGTCCTCTACCAAACACCCGCACCCTACTATCTAACTCCCGGATCTCCTCACAATGAGACTCAAACCCGAAACTCAAACGAATCCGCTCTCGCCTCTCCACAATGCTCTCAAACAAAACATCAGTGGTACGATCAATAGTCTCAACATGCTGCTCATAGGCCTGTAGACGTGCTGGTTCAATCATTTCTAGCTGGTCCGTATGGACTCCAAGTAAGTTCTCATGGGAGTCTAGCTGGATCAACACCCTCTCAGTGAGAGTTAACTCCTCATCCGGGGAAACTGAGGTACCTGACACCGGCTGTCCATCAGCTGGTGCTGCTGTCACAAACGTCTCAACCTAACCAGTAGAGCGAGCAAGGCGCTCCATATCTAAAGCAGATGGTACAAATGATGGAGACGATGGAGTGTACTACGGACTCGCAATATATGGTATATTACTGATCATACAATCAACATCCTTCCACATAACCTCATTACCTTCCTCTTGACTGCGGAGCATCGCAACCCTCTGCCCTAACCCCATTGGTACATCAATATCCATTTCCTCACCCACAACTTGGGCAACTCTCGAGCTCTGTCCCACCTCATAAATACTCTAAGCCTCCTCAACAATCTCCTTGCCATCTCGTGGCATGAACTCCAGGTCCAGTTCCATCTGCGTATCCATATCCATATCTGTACCTGTATGCTCAGGGATACCCTCAACTGGTGTAGGCTTCATTGACTCCTCCTCTGGGTCTTCTTCTGACTCTTCCTCAGGCTCTTCTTCATCTGAATAGAAGTCACTAGCTCTTTTGAGCCTCTGATGATTTGGTGCTGGGTAGATGATGATGATGATAGGGATAATGGAGTAGTAGAGGGACCCATATAAGTAGAGTGGGTCCTCTTGGGAGGTGATACAGGCAATAACAAATACCGCTCACGATTTCCGGGTACTCAAACAGTCATGCGGGCTTTACTCCTGCGGATGAGTAAGGCAGATGGAGCAATGGTGAGAGTGGGTTGAGTAGGTATGGGTGAAATGTGTGTAGTATTTGGCTAGGCTGATCGTACAATTTGGACGTACGGATCTGCAGGAATGAGTGGGGTCTGATGAATGGCAGATGAGTGACCAGCAAGTAAGATGTCTTTTTGGACATCGAGGTGAATAGCAGGTGATGGCATGGTCTTTGACAAGACAGTGCATATGCGTAAGTATATGGAAAAATACTAACGATACATATGGTGTAGTAAGTATAAAATATAACATGCAGTCATAAATAGACCATAAGTAAAATGGCAAGTAAGGCAGGCAGGCAACTAGTGGTCGTAGGGTAATATTTTGTAAAAAGTAGTTATAGTTTAGGGTTTATATGTACCTAGTTCTCTACAACTTAGGCTCTGATGTCAATCTGTAACACCCCCAAATTTTGTTTAGCGGAAGCATTCGGGTCATGGGGTGCTACTAAATTGGAGATCACAACACAAGTAATAAAGAACGGAATACATACTCCATTTTAATTCATAAAATTGTTTTAAACATTATTTTACAATCACGTTCAAATAAATATTTTGGCCCATAAGTTTTGTGGTCCCAATAATTAAACATAGTCATGTGTCAAAACACTTCTTTTAGAAAATCTACGACCATTACCTCGCCTTGCCTTGCACCAAACTATCAAATCAAACACCTGAGAAAAATATGCTAGAAAGTCAGCAATAAGCTGGTGAGTTCATAGGTTTAATAGTAAAACAATAAGTATGGACCAAAAATATAATCATATGAACATTTCAACGAATATAATGACATATGAATGACAGTCTATTACGCTAGCACTAAGTCCATGCAACCGAAGCTACGACAGTTTCTGTATGCAAAAATGAAGTCATACTATTTATGGGGCCCAATGCGAGTGTTTGTCCCGCTACACTCGGTTCCGACATGGTATACATTTCGCCTTGACCTAAGTATATCCAACCGAACGGAGGAGTCACCCTCAATAGATCTATTTATAACATTCGAGCTTCCCAATGGGAACTGACGGTTCATGAAAGGGGCATTTATAGAGACTAAGGGCTTAGGCTAAACCACGTAATAGTAATCATGCAATAGTTCAGGTCCATAAAAAGATTTTCATATTTTCTCACCCCAAAGTTTATAAAGCAATTTATCAAGTAAAAATGAGGCTATAAACTCACCTCAGCAATAAGTAGTCCGAAGGTGGAAATCAGTGTGTGTTGTGGAACCGCACCGACACGCGACCTAAGTAAGTAGGGCAAAATTTAGTTCATTATTTTAGTTTAGGCTTAGTAAGGTGTTCTTACTTAAAATGGTTAAATTATTGTTTGGTATTAATATTAAAACCGAAATTTGTTTTCAACATATTCATAAGGATTTACTATTTAAAAGTATAAGTAATCCGAATGCATCGAAATTGAACAAGTTTTCAATAACAAAAAGTTATCGACAAATATGGCATATACCATATATTTGGCTGTTTTTAGTTTACTAATAAGAATATATGCGTACCTATAATTGCCCTTGTTAACACATATTTATATTGTCAAAATCAAATAAAGTTGTTTTAGCGTATAATGCTTTCATTTGAAATAGTTATATAGTTAGTTAATGTATATATGATGAAATTAGATATGATACTCGTGTAAACCTTTACATGTTGTGTTGTTAAATAAAATGACTAATTTAATAACATGTGTTAGAAAATATGTGTGATCAAAAGTATCCGATTAGACCTATATGAAAGTTTAGGTAATAAAATTCTTATGTTCACAATTTTGATTTACAACTTGTAATAGCAAAATCTTTCGTGATGATGACAAACAAATGAGTAAGATGCCGATTTGACAAGGAAGGGTACGGGGTACGAAAGCGTTCTAAGACTTTTATAATTTGGTTGCCAGAACCATTTACGTGTTCATCTTTTATGACGACATACGGACAAGTGGAAATTTCGATTAAGTGTATGCATACTTAGTTTCAAATGGGCTGTGGCCCAGAGGGGGAATAGTGGGCTGGCAGTGGGCTTCAGCCCATTAGTCGACCACTACTCTTCTATTTCAAACATGGACTGCGGCCCATATGGCATGCCCAAATGAAATATACAGGTTCTAAGATTTTTCTACTAATGACATATTTGGGATGTAGGGGAATTTCAAGCAATGTGTCATCGGCTAGGAGTTGAACTCAAACCAAGCGTGGCACCGTCTCATGTCCTCGAAAACCATTTCGACTACCCAAATCGATCAACACGTTACAAATGTTACCCATACCCGACACATTAACCGATTACCCACGACATGACCACAAGAACCTTCTACATACATTTCGGATTGAATAGGGTCGGAAGGAATTTTTTTATACCAATTCCTTGCTTATTTCGACTAGCATGTAGGCTCAAGTTATCACTACGAGACACAACTAGGCCTTTATTTCCAACAAATATATCAAAGACTCAGAAACAAGAGTGTGGTAAAGCTGTTTGTGTCAGTCGAGTATAACTCAACCCGGCTTTGACTCGACACTCTTATACACCCTTACGGCTTATGCCGGTTGTTGGGTCAATCGTACTTAGCAAAAATGACACCCTAGATGAGGGTCTATCCTTCAGTCGACTGCCACGACAAGTTCAAAGGACATATAGTTGAGCTAGTTCGACAACCTAGGACTCATGTCACTAATTTATACTAAATTAGTTTTATGTTTTTAATGTTTTCTTTTCCCTTTTTTTCTGTTTCACAGTCGAAAGAACAAAGACAACCAAAAACAAAATTCACCACAAATCAAAATAATGATAACACCATTTATACTAAAAGTTTAATGATTCAACAAGGATAAATTTTTTATGTGTTCATACCCATATCTATCGACTAACAAAACAATTCTCAAAAAAAAATACATAACAATAAAAGTGACCAAATACAAACATCAATGTTCACAATAATTTTCAGAAATTTCAAAGGAGACTTTTATCCTTACAAATTGAGTAGCGAGTAGGAGTGTGAACCGACCCAAGAGTGCTCGATTGACCACAAATTCTTTAGGATACCACCCAATTGGAACTTGAATTGCCTAGTACACATCTTTAATTGCAAAATCCCCAATTCAATTTTTGAAAACCCTAATCTTTACCCAACCCTAATTTTTGTAAAAATTGGTGATGAAACTGAGTTGTTCTTCCTTCCATTCGAATTGGTAAATAGGAGCATATGTAGGATGCTTTGACTCCACTTTTCTTCTTGGGTCTTGGTGAGGAATCATTCTTAGCTAAACCCCTCTTTCCCTTCTACTCCTCTAGGCATGCTCATGTGAAAAAGAGGTGGATGATAGTGATAGATGCTTCTCCTCTTTGACTTGGGTGGCTCATGTATATGGTGGCAGAAAAAGGAAAGGGAGACAATTTGTATCATGAAATTGGAAGTATGACCATGAGAGGAAGAAATATGGTTGTCTCATATCCATTTTGAGGAATTGATTTTTGACCTAGGCAAATTGTAGCAGCAGAAGAAAAAGATGAAAAGGTTTTTGGGAACCAACATTTTGGTTTTAGCTTACATGACCATTTTGAGTAGATAACTCGCACACTATAACATACTGTATGGCAATTTCATTCATAACCTAATCAGAAATTTATGAATTCATCAATTCTAATATTTTCTAATGATCAAACTATATAACGAGAGGTCATCTCGTTTCTGTCAAAAACCTAACACCACCAAATAAACTATAATGAGCAATACTTAACTAAATAAACTCTAACTAATATTAATAAACTCTAACTAATAGTTAAGTATTGCTGGTAAAAATATACAAGTGTATTATGTATTCCGTGTTCCACTGAATTATACTTGGACCGCAGTATTATGGTTTGATAAATTTTTATAATATAACGTTTTATGAATATGTTTCCGAAATAGTATTATGATTATAGAGTTTTCTATTCCGGGGATTTACCATGTGTTTATTTTGCCCTTATCGTAGTGTCGGTACGCGGTGGTGTTAGCTTTTTGACAGAAACGAGATGACCTCTCGTTATATAGTTTGATCATTAGAAAATATTAGAATTGATGAATTCATAAATTTCTGATTAGGTTATGAATGAAATTGCCATATAGTATGCTATAGTGTGCGAGTTATCTACTCAAAATGGTCATGTAAGCTAATGTATGCTTATTTTAATGTGCTTAACAATAATAACTTATCATTTATTATTTATAAATAGGTTGAAATTTACCGTGTGTCACATCCCATTAGGGCGACCAAAAGTTAGACCAAGACTAGACACATCAACAACATTGAGTAAAAATTTAGCAGAGGCATACATGTGTTGATTTGCATGCGAGTTTACAACCCAACCAATGCTTATGTTACCAGATATAAAGTTGGATTTGCCATTAAAGTATATCTCAAAGTTCATATTGAATTTAACACTTCCAATAAAAAAAAAGTACATGCCATATTGGCAACACAATTAGAAAACATATTTGTCATTAATGAGACTTAGAAGCTTGAGCATCTGTTAATTAGAGAAAGACACAGTTGAGGCAGTGTTAGGACTTGGATTAGGAAAGGACTTGGATTAGGAAACTGCATTATTGAGAGTATGTTTATTTGCATTTTGATTTCCTCGTTTCTAATAATTAGGAGGATACACAATGAGATCAAAGTACCTTTCAACAATATGGCTAACCTTTACATTTTGTGCACTTGAGGCTTTGGTTAAGTGATATTTTAATAGAATTTTTATTATTTTCATTTCCTCTTTTAACAAAATTGTTATTATCAAAACCTTTAACAACAAATGCAGTTATAGAGGGTACTTTTGATGCATTGGCCATATAAGTCACATTCCTATGGACCTCCTCTCCCAAGACAACTACAAAGATAGCTTTCACAGGAGGAAGAGAATCCTATGTGAGAATGTTACTCCTAATGAGCTAAGAGACATCATCTAAGCCTATAAGAAATTGCATAAGTTTGATGTGATTTTCCCGATTTTCATATCTTTGGCAGCTTCACAAGTACAACGAAGAAGACTAACCATGACATCATATTGTTTCCATAGAGTATTGCAGTTATGATAACATTCAGATAGATAGGGCCCATTTGGATTTAAAGAGTTAATGTTTTTATGAAGCTTAAAAATCACAAATCCATCAACTTTATCTTAAGTATCTTTTAAGTTAGTCCACATGTCAAAGGCAGTTTTGAAATAAATATGAATAGAATATAATTCAACAATAACATAATTTAGAATCCATGTAACACCACATAATTGCATAAATCTCATTGATTAGCAAGAACAGGCATTATACTTCCTCTTACAAGTCCCATCAATAAAGCCTAAATTGCTTTTATTTCTTAAGGCAACTTACATAGCATAACACCGCATGTTATAGTTATCAGTTACAGTCAACTTGAAATTAATTAAAAGGTTTGGACTAGTATCATTAGGATGTAGAAATAAAGGGTCGCCAAATTTAAGATTAGACTATCCACTTCCACTTTCATTAGAATTATCAGAATTATTAGAGATATTATCATCACCATCATCAGCAGAAATTATAACAGATGAACATCAGACAAGTAATCAATACCAGATTGTGAACAACAGATAATTAGCATTACAGGCAAATGAACAGAGAGCAAATACTAACCAAATAAATATAACCAGTTCATTAACCAAAATAAAAGGGAACACAACATATACAACCATTAGGCAAAACGAAACCAGATAACTATAATAAACAGATAATTATAACCAACAGATAAAAACCAAGATCACACCAAAAAAATAAACACAAAGATCCCTGATTATATCCTAGATTACCAGTCGAAGATACACAAAAGGTAAGGTAGGTTGAGAATACTAATAAACCACGCAGATTGCACATCGAAGAAAAACATGATCTACCAAACCTTGACTTATGGTTTCAGAATATCCAACAACAGAACTTCATGGCACCAGCCTAATCAAAATTTTCACTTAGGATTTCAATTTGACCCAACCATCAACACCCAAATCAAAGTTACCTAGATCAGAATCACCCAAATTCTAATTTGAAAAATTAGGGTTCTTTTCATAAACACCTCAATACCCCAATTCATAGGTCGTCAATAAGTGTCATGCGCAATAACCGAACCCCAGAACCTTTAAATTAAACCCCCCCCCCCAATTTATATGGATTAGGGTTTCATGAAAAAAAGGGAAAAACGGGGAGATTGAGAGCCTATGGCGCTGATACCATGTGAGCTGATATCAAAGAAGTATGTAAAAAATCACGGGGAAGAACAGTAGTCGGCTGGATTGATCCCAACCGAACGTTTATTAATAAATTATTAAGAGTACAATGATGGTCTTGTTAGATAAAGATCTCATTAATGAAATACAAAAGGTGTCATGATCTAGAACTAATCAAAAGATTGTAGGTATAGAAACAAAGATTGATGTGGGAGAGATCGGGTGTTTTATAATGTCTCTTAACCCTAAAAGGGAAGACATATAGATAATGCTAAAATGAGTAGACGGGCTCTCCAAGATGCGTATCAATCACAAAACTTTTAATGCTCACCAGCCACCATCAAAAATCCAGGAATTACAAAGAAGCCTCTAAAATAATCTTAACACAAAATAAGCACATGCATAAGCAAAGCAATAATTAGATTATAAGCTCTTATTTCAGCAATAAGTTATCTTTTACTTGATCATGTGTTTTTGGTCTACCATTAGCTAGAGATTGGTTGGTACATTGCTTCTAGTTCTTATATATTTAAATAATTGAATGCTACTTAAAAATATCAAGAATGAACACGTAGCAATATTGTCTCTTTATTGTCCACATATTAAAAAGCCTTATACTAATCGAAATTAATAATATCTCCTTCATTACATGTCTACAAAAAGCTAAGTCCAAGTCATGACGTGAGAGAAAATAAATAAAAAATAATTCAATCTTGTTTAAAAAAATCTAAAACTAAAAGTTCCATAAGGACATGTCAGCACAAGATTCCACATCATCAAAAAAGTTACCATATCCAACAGCACTCTGAGGTGGTGGTAGCATGAGTGCTTCAGCCATGCTATCAAGAAACCCTGGCAACTCATCTTCATTCATGTAATCCATAGCAACTTCTGGTTTCGTATGTCGAAAAGCCTCTGCCGCTTGGGCTGCTGCCTTTTGGATATCCGCTACATGATTAGACTCGGGACAGGCAGTCGCCATACCGAGTCAGCAAAGTTCAAACACGCGTACTTTGGCCCTCTCATGGCTAAAACCGCCACGTCGTGAGCCCGGGCTGCCATTTCAGCATTTGGATGAGTCCCTAGCCAAACCCTCGACTGAGTGATCGGATGCCTCACCTCACAAACCCATTTCCCTTTATCCCTACTCCTTACTCCCCTGTAAACCGGATGTCGGGTTTCTTTAAATTTCTTCCTTCCGCCTCTCTTCTTCGGGTTCTCTGAAGCTAGCATAACTACTTGATCAAGTTCTGATGATGTAAAACTACACGTTAAAGGTGTTTCAGTGGACGATGACGACGACAAAGACGGAAAAGAGTTATAACATTCGTTCATGTTCATAAGTAGGTTTTTTGTGTGTATGTAGACTGTAGTTAGTATTAATTTGTTGTAAGTATGTGAAGTAGTGATTGCTTGAGTTTTAAGTTATTGATATTAGAATGTAGAAATATATATAGGGACAAATATTTGTCTGAGCGTGTGAAAATCTATTTTGTTTTATTTCATACGTGCGGACACGTGTTGCTTGCATGTAAAGGAAGCTCATATATCAGCAACTGTGCTTATTACTATACTATAATAGGAAGGTCGTATTGCTTATTAGTTATTTACTATACTATAAAAGGAATGTCGTATTGCTTATTACTATACTATAAAGGAAGCTCATATATCAGCAACTGTGCTTATTACTATACTATAAAAGGAAGGTCGTATTGCTTATTGCTATACTAGGTGAATCATAGGGTTGCAACTTTTGATAGATAGGTGACGTACATGTTGTTTTTAAGAGCATCTTCTATGCATTCAATACACTTCCACATCATCTTTTAAACTTCTCACATAAAACACTTACGATCTATTAAACTTTAGATGATTTAATAGGAGGGTCCACCTATTAATATTTAAATCATTTAACCTTTTCATATCTATATCTTTCATTAAAAAATTATGAATGAAACAAAAGGAGGCCCACAATATTGGTATAATAGAGATGCAAGTAGAGAGAAACTCAATTTAAACGTATGGATACAATGCTCTTGTATGATGAGGTGTCATCTAATCATTTTATTGAACCAAGCCAAATCACCCCATTGTGGATAGCGGTAAGTCATAGAGTTAATCTATACGTACGCACAATGACGTATGTATAATTTCTAGTTAAAGTTTTATTGTTTTACATCAAATTCTTATCAATAGCATCGCAAACGTTCAATTGATTGTTAATGAAAGTTTTGTAAAACTAGGTTATGAGTTCGATTTTAATTTCTAGTTAAGGATCAATGAAGCACGTATGATCTATTGTTTGGTGCTAGAGTATTAAAGAAAAATTAGTCATCACCCAAAAAAACCATTCGATGTCAAGACTTTCCCGTTAATTTAAATCTTTTGAGAACACTAGATTTGCTAGTATCAAAATTTTCATTTGAATTATTATTATTATTATTATTAGAAAATCATAGGAAATTACAAGAAATTAGTGGAGAGCCGAGAGACTAACTGGGCCCCCACTCCTCTAGCAATAGCAAAGCAAACCCTACTAAAAATATAGTTAGCACCACGTGAGCCAATATCTTGAGTGACCGAGAAATTTCGGATTCGTTTCAGCAGGGTCACCGCCTCCTTCTCGAGTTCACCAAAAGAAGAGAAAGAGAAGGGGATGAACCTATATCCAATATCAGCGCATTTGGTTTCGTACTTGACACGTTTGCGCTGTGCAGCTTCAATCACGGCACGCCCTGCCACAAAGTCAGTCATACCAGTTTGCGTCAAGGGCGATGACCCAGTAAGATCAACACACACATCAAGGCCTCTCTCCCACGAGTAAAGTAACAAGTCAGCTGGGCGTTGGTGTTGGTCCCTCTCTCCACAGAGCCCGATATCAACTTCTTTACGAGCCGAAACCCCTACCCGAGAGCAGATATCAGCGAGAGTGTCACGCACCACATTATGTCGATATTTAATACCAATAATACATGCGCATGATACAGCATGATCCCTATAGATATCACCCGTAAAAACCTTGGAACAAGCAGAGCACGGCACCTGAGTGGAGAAAAGGGGGACACCTAGACGATAGCATAAAACACACCGGTAGGTTTTAGCATTCATAGTCTGCCCCAGCCCAACTATCGGGATTACTCTGAGCCAGTCTGAAGTATGGTCTTCCATTTGCGATCTCCAAAGGGCCATCTGTCTAGCAGATAAGCAGAAGGTGGATTCAGCCTCTTTGGTGACACGAGTGAAATATAAATCTGCAAAAACCTTGTGTTCTAGTTTATAGCATGTATCTCTCTCGCGGAGTTTGTAAAGATAAGTAAAAGCGAGGCTATGAACTCACCTTAGCGATAGTGATAAAGCACAAAGAGATCAAGTGTGATATAGTAACGGCTCCAAACCGGAACCTAGGAACGAGATGGCAAGTCTCAGAATAATGATAAACGTTTGGTTCACGACCAAAATGATAGAGCATTGAATATACAATTCAATAGTGCGATATTAGCGTTGATTTCACTTGTGTGGATAGTGCTTAAAGTTCGAATTCAAAAGACGTACTATATCAACTTAGTTTGTTATTCTTTATAAATTCACACTTATATATAATTGAAATGTCCCCGTTGTCGATTTATAAAAATGACGATGTTGCCAAGAGTTTGGTTTATTCACTTTTAAGATGTGTCGTTATCGAATAACGTTTTCATATATTTATATACTTTTAAATATATATCTCTATGCAGTGGCGGAGCCAGGAAATACAAGTACAAGGGGCGAAAGCATTCAACGTGTCAATAACATTTTAGATTTTTTAGCGTAACGAGTCAGGTCGGGACGTGTTATATGCGTTGTAGCTCTAACTAAATTCGTTTTATTGTATCAAAAATCTTATAATAACAAACAAAATTTAAAATGAACCGTAATATCGAACTTTAATAGCTTGCAAACTAAAATAGTGGTGTCTACATTAACTAAAAGATTATTTTAAAGTTTTAGGTATTAAATTAGAACACTCATAAAACTTGGTTACTAACAGGTGACACATATTTCTTAACAAAAACATCATAAACTTCTCGGTTATCATACATTATACCACAAGTAATAGTTCAAACAAACTATTAAAGTCCACTATTCCTAAACAAAATAGATAGGTTGCAGCTCATAGGAGTTGTAGCCTTGTAGGTACCAAAATAGTAAAACTATCATATTATTACTATATTTTAATATTCTTTTTAATTTAATTAGAAAAAAAAGTGTAAAACGTTTAGATAACTATCATGTGCCTATAAATAATTTACTTTTCATCTAAAGTAGCAACAGTTCATCTTCATCCCCATTCTTCTTTCACCATAACAGATTAACCAAAGGAAAAGTAAAGAATCACAAGCCCATCGTTACAAAAACCATCTTCTCACTCTTGTTATTTACTTTTCAATTAAGCGATTAAAACATGGTCATCCAGAGCTCGGTGAAGATGTGAGGGCACTGCATTTTTTAAGCTGGAGGCAATGGAGCTTTTTTCTTCAAGTTTGGCATTTTTCTCCTATTGATATAGTATGTCTGTACAAGCTTTGTTGGGGGCATGTCCCCCACTAGTTTCTACATGGCTCCGCCCCTGTCTATATGTTTAGTTAGCTATCGACGTATAAATTCCCGCATATGTATATTAGGTCATCAAAATACTCATTTTTCATAAGTCATATTAAGTTTTATAAGTTTTCTAAACATTTTCTCAAATTTATACTTTTTACCCTCAAGTTATAAAATGTACGATTTAGACCCTTATACTTTGAAAAAGTGGCAATTTATACCCAAATATTTTCTTACTCAAAATATGCAATATTTACAGTTTTTGTCCCTTATGAAACTGTTTTTACCAAAACTAGTCCAAAAAGTTATATTTACACTTTTGGTCCTTATAGTTTCAAAGTTTACACTTTTGGCACAAACCTTTTATTTCCTTTTTAAAACAAGATTTTCCATTGACAAATTCTACCCTGGACTTTCCCCATGCATACGTTCCATGTATAAAACCACTTTGAACTTCCCATAATGTGCAATTATAACCCGAAAACTATAACTTTTGCAAATTAGGTCCAAAATTTATGTTTCGAATTTAGTTAACTTGTTTAACATCCACATTAGCTTAAGATTAGCTTATTTTAGCTTATGGACCTACTTTTATGCTTAATGGGTCGGGTAAAAGATAAATGGGCCACGGTTTCTAACTCGTTTGGCCTTAAGGCCCGTTATGGGTTCGTTTGTGTTTTAAAGGCAAAACGCAACTTAGGGGAGGGTTTTAAGAGTTTCTTAGGTCGTTACTAGTGTCATTAAATTGATATTAAGTGTACTTAGAATTCCAATCACAAAAACCTAAGTTGGGTGACGTTGATAAATGTTATACGTGACATAGGTTTTTAAGAAAAGTGGTATCGAGAGTTTATAAATAACACGAGCCACATATTAGGAATTTAGTTGCCATACAAACGTATTTATGTGGTTTTCCAACGTCTTAGTGACTTGTTTTCTTTTTATAACACATTTACGAGATCGATAATTAGTTTACTTTAGGTTTTGAAACAAGCTTAACGTGTGATATTTAACTATAACGAGACAAATGGAAATTGAAAAGGGTTGAGAGACTTACAACACCCTAAGGGTGGTGACGAACTCGAAGAGATTTATGAACGTGACCAAACGATTCCCTTCGTTCCTTATACCCGGAACCAAATAACTAAAACCCTTTGCGTTTTGTTTTCTCTTTACCCTCGTTCCCACAGTAGACGATTTATGTTAGTGAGGAGAAAGGTTTTTAGTAAGTTTGATAAGTTTAGTGGTTCAAACTTAGTGTTTTGGAGTTGGGTTTTATAGTAGAAGCAAGCATGGTCCTCTTTATATTATAGGTATGCTTCTCCTAGTTCCAATAAGAAAGAAGAAATGGTGTATGTTGGTCTTGAGCATGCTTTGAAGTGCAGCATGAAATAAGGGCATGGGATGGCTTTGTCACATCACTTGTGAGCATGGGAACATATAATCCCTTGGTTAATATGGTCAAAAGTGGTCAAGGGTGTTTAGGCTCAATATTAAAATGGGTTAGGGTGGCTTAGTTGAGTTCTTGTCTCCCCATGGTCATGTTTACACGCAAAGATAGATAGACCAAAGTGTGTTTTGTTTTGTGTTTGTTTCGTTAGTGCCACAGAACCAAAGAAACATGTACCAATTTTAACTAGTGACAATTTTGTGTACAAAATTTAATAAGGGTGTGCTATGCTAGATCATAGAACGGGCTAGGCCCAAGTGGAATGAAAGGGTTGGGTTGGGTTGAGTTTGCTAGTACACGAGCCTAAAAGATAATGTGGATTGGGTTTGGGCTAGGGAGCCCGTTAGGGGTATTAAATAAAAATATAAATAATAAGTTATTATGTATATTTTATATATATATATATATATATATATATATATATATATATATATATATATATATATATATATATATATATATATATATATAATAAAGAAATAATATTCTCGGGGTCGAGGTAAATTTGATCGGGTCACAACGGTGTATTTTAAGCCTTTCATTCAAAGTTTACGATGAACATGCAAAGTGATATACAAAATCGATATCAAGAAAATTTTATGGTTCCAAATCTGTGCTTTATTCATGATCAGTTAGTTAATGACATTGAAATTTTCTGGGAGCTTACAATATCTCTTCTAGACCTATGTCTAGGTCCATTTGGAGTATTATTCAAAGATTGGTTTTAGGGCTACTGTTTACTTTCTATGGATTGAGAGGAATTCTAGAATTTTCAGAAGAAATCTAGGAGTGTTGAAGATATCTGTAGCATTATCAGAGATCAGGTTAGACTTAGACTCCTCAGCTTAAAAATTAAGGGGTCTAAGCATTCTTCTTCTGATGCTAAGATTTGGAATTTTCAAGTAATGGAGCGCAACAATAGTAAGTAATTTGTCTAATTTCTTGATGGGGATGACTTTTTATTTCTTGGTGGTGGATGATCAGAGGTGTTTTTTGTGGTATGTTTCTTACTCTAGATATGGTTTTACTGATATGCATCTTCTTGCTACTGTTTCATTAACCGAGGCTTCTTCTATTTGTATCATTTACTGCTGCACATGGGTTATACTTGCTTTTCCAATGTGGTGTAAGCCTAGTTTAGATGACATTAGGTTTAGCTTGTATTAGAGATTTCTTGGCTTATTGTTTATCCAACATGGTGTGTGCATAGCACATATGATGTTTGGATTTTCTGGCTAAGCTTTGGATCTCTAATTAATGGTTTTGTATGGTCTGTTATGGAGGCCTCGAAGAGTTGCTGCAATATGGTTATTTTTTGCTGGGATGATATTAGGGTGGTCTCTTCTTTGAAATGGTTTAATTGGTGTTTAATGTTGAAAAGTATTGGACTCATTTGGAGACAGTTGGGATTCTTTCTTCATCAGGTTTTTATGTATTGCTTATTTGAAGTTTGAAGGCCAATATCTTTATATTGGTTGGAGTCCTAAGCGAGAGTTGTGCTCTTTTTCCTTACCCGTGGTTCTTCCCACTGGGTTTTACTCGGGAAGGTTTTTTAAGGAGACAATCCCGTCTAATGAAATGCTCCATTTTGCATTCTTTAGAGATGGATACGGATTTGAAGATGAAGAATGTTGTCATATTTTGGTCTTTCCACTTTATTAGTGATCTTTTGGTATGTAATAAGGCTAGGTGTATTAGAGTCTTATCTTTTCTTACGACGTTCCTGAAGCATGTTTTGGGAATGTCATGTTACATTAACTACTATGGGTATGTCCTTAGCTAGTTCTCTTTGTAAAGTATTGGTTTTTTAATATATTTGTTAGGGAATCGTCCCTTTTTCCCAAGTCTTTCAAGCTACATATTAATTTTGTTTATACAAGCATCATATTATTTATTTGTGTAATAAGTAAATGCAGTAACTAGCGAATAAGTTGTAAAAAAAAAAAAAAACCTCGTATAAGAAATGGTAAAACTTTTGGACCTCCATCCACTTTTGTTGTTTTTCTTTTCTATTTTTTCACTTTTTCACTAAATTTTTGAACAACCCACATTCTCCTCAGTTTTTAGTTGTTAGCCTTCGAACTTCCAATAAAACTATAAACGACCCTTGCATTGTTGTCAATATTATTCATATGGTATTAGTTTAGAGTTAATTGCATAAATCGTCCATGAAGTTCGGCCAAATTGTAGGTTTCGTCCTAATTAGTTTGAAAGTGCATATATCATCTCTGTAGGAAACCATTTTGCAAATTTTCATCTCTGGTAAAGGACCAAAATTGCAAAAAAATTGCAAAAACCGCTTGAAACAAGGACGAAAATTTGCAAAAAGGTTTCCCACAAAGACGATATATGCACTTTCAAACTAATTATGACGAAACCTGCAATTTGATCAAACTTCGAGGACGATTTATGCAATTAACTCATTAGTTTATGTAACTAACAAAATTGTTACTTACTATATGATGAGTTTATATGAGAGTTGTTTAGCCTAAAAATTTATGATGTTAAGATGGATATTTAAAGTTTTAGTATATAAAACGTATATGAGGTTTTCATTTGTGCATTTGGTGTGCTTGAGATAAACGATTTTAATGTCCAACCTGTTATAGATTAAGGGTGTTTTTTGTGCATTCATAACTAATAAGGTAAAATGACATAATACTACATGAACATTAAGAGAGTGTAATTATTAAATGAAAGCATCAAATTGATAAATGGGTGATTTTTGTATTATTTACTTGGTAAAATCAACCATGTTTGTGGTTTCCGTTAGGCCGAGCAAAAGTTCAATCCAATTATTGCCCATGATGGTAAGGTTTGCCTTTTTCTCTTTTTTTTTTTGTTTGTTCTCAATTATCTTTTCTTCTCCAAAAACGATAATGTCTCAAAAAAAAGCCATTACCCAAGGTTTGCCTTTTTCTTACTAGTCTTAATGAGGTTACGCCTGCAAGATGCCTCAAATTATTATGTGATGATCCACTAAAGCAATCTCCCCTAATCTACTCTCCTACACACTTTCGTGAAGTCGTGCACTATTTAGAATAAAACCACAATCGGACATCACAACAATGGTTTCGTCTCGTTGCATCAATGGCGTATACCTTGACTTCATGCATTGTATCACGCACATTATGCTTGTCTCATTTGTGACAAGTTATTTCTAGAAAGAATAGTGTTATCCATAATAAGAGCAGACATGGTGACCTAAAGCGAGTGTGCGTGACATGAAACTCACCCTTTAAAAAAACCTCCAGTTAGAAAAACATGTTTGCGGTTTCGGCCTCGCAAGAGGTGGCGAAGCAGTAGCAGTGGAGAACTTCGTTTAGTTTTCTCGTTCCATCAAGATTTTGTTATTCGGAGTTTTTTCAAGTCGTTTGGTTCTTGTTATACGTTTTCCAGCCTATTGTAATGTGTCGTACTTACACTACAAGAAAAAGGTCTTTTAGTGACACTTTTTATAATGACACATGTAATAAGTGTAAGCAAAAGTTCACATATCCTTACACTTTTAGAGAACGTGTGAGCATACTTTAGGTTTTATTTACACATATTAAAAAGTGTAAGTAAAATTGTAATGTTTGCTTACACTTTATAAATTAAAAAGTGTGAGGAGATATGAAGTTTTGCCTACACTTTTTGCAAAGTGTAACTAAAAGTCTAGTGTTTTACCCATACTTTTTAAAGGTGTGGGAAAAACTATAATTTTACCTTACTCTTTTCAGAAAGTGTTAGTAAACGTATTATTTTACTTACACTTATATAAAAGAGAAAGTAAATGTCTAAATGTTTACCTACACTTTTTAATAAGTGTAGGCAAATGGGGTAATTTACTTAGGGTTGCGCATGGACGACCTAAAATCGAATCGGACCAAAAAACCAACCGAACCGACAAAACCGAGTCGACCAGACAGCCCTTCGGTTCAGTCTCGGTTTCATTTTTTTCTATTTTCAGTTTTGGTTCGGTTCGGTTTGACCCAAAACAGACAAAAACACACCTAAATCGAACCGAACCGAACCAATTTCAATTTCGGTTCATGTTTTTCATGAAGTCGGTTCTCGGGTCGGTTCAGTTTTGAACCTTTGTTCAGCCCTAATTTCACTAACACTTTTCAAAATGTGGTAAGCTTAGATTATATTATTCTAGCGTCCATTTGCTCTTTTAAGCCACAATTTATATTATATTCAACTTTTAGTGTTCAATTTTTCTATCTTTTTATAAAAATCTTTTTTTAATTCTTTTTAAAAACAAAGAACCGCTCAAACCCCTCGATTAACAAATTTGGGTATATTTCACTATTACTTTTAAAAAAATGCAATGTGCTAAAAATTGGTTTTCTAATTGACCCGACCGAGTATTGGATCACGGTTCAACTGAGTTTTTCGCTTAAAACTGCTTTCCGATCACCTGACCGGTTCACGGTTCAACCGGCCAGGTCAACACGGGTTTTAAAACACTAAGAAAACATGAATAAAAATTCTATGTTTATCTACAGTTTTTAAGAAGTTATAGATAGATAAAAATATATAAGTAAATTTGAATGTTTATCGTGGTAGAATTCACACTAAAAAACTCTTAACCAATCTATTTTTATCTTTTTATAAAAATCTTTTTTAATCCCTTCAAAAGAACACACCGCTCAGGTAATGGAAGCCAAACATAACATGGAATCTCAACAAAATGCTCTCACCTGGTATAAGGTGTTAATTACTTCATGAACTGAAATTTATTTGAATTTAGTTAATTACTTCATTAGAGGTTTGTAGTTACAGCTATTTAGTTGAGATTCGTTGAATTTGAGCTCTAAAAATATTGTTGTTAGTTGTGTTAATTGTTGCATATAAGATGTTTGATGATATGCCTAACTCAAATTAATTATTAAATTAGTTATTTAGAGGTTAGTTAATTTATAATTGATAGTTGAATCTAATGCATGTAAAGTGTTTGATGATATGCCTAACTTAAGTTTTGTGAAAGAAGTTGTTACCGTATTTGAGGTCTCATCTCGGTACCGATTATAATGTGAGTCTTTTCATTACTAATTTAGGCGTGTTTCCTTGTAATTGTATTATTAACTAATTGTATTAGGAAGACAGTTTGTGAACTTAAAGAAGAAGGAAAACCGAAAACGAATGTCTAGGTTAGTTGTATCTGTAAAGGGCTAGTATAAGAATAATACATTTGATTATTAATAGTTATATTGCCGTTTCGCGTTAGGAAGTTGTAGGAATCGGTCTGACCGAATATAGGTGGATGACTATCAATAATTATCTTGGAGATCTCAGATTTTGGAGTACAATGTGTTGTAGCACTAGGTAACGGCTCAATTGACTTCCATGTACTTGTCCTTAGCTTGTGTGAGCGCATTAGGCAGTGTCATTATAGACAATATTATATTACGATTTTGCAAATTATATATGGTAGGTTGTTAACTTGGAGACCAAGCCGTCACAGGTTACTAAAAGCTACCGCTGCAAAAAGTATTGTGACATTATTGTTGCCACCGTCTCATCTAATTAACTAGAAAATAGATATATTTAAGTAAAAACCATTTAGCGTCTCCATGTTAGAACCTAGCTCTAGCTAGCGTCTCAAAAAACTCCCATGTACTTGTCCTTAGCTTGCGTGAGCGTATTAGGCTGTGTCATTATAGACAGTGATCAATCATATATAGATATGTTGGACACAAAATATAGCAACGTTCCAGCAGCTCTATTCTAAAATATGATACCAACTCAAGTTGAAGTTGGGCCATTTGTTTGATAGTTTTGTGAAGATGGCCTAACTTAACAGATCCACCCACACCTTTATAGATGATCTAGTGTCTAGGCTTCCTAACTAGTTTAAGCTCAACGAACTTGTTAAAGGAGGAGGACATGACAACATGGGTTCAAATGATCAAAAACATCTCTTGTTTGTAGCTAATATATTGATATTTTTATTCCATCAATTATTGCATGCCTAAGTGGGTGATGGAGTTAAACATCTAAAAGTTGGAACGCTGGCAGCAATCATGACGTTTAGATCTTATGCTGAATTTTTCATGGTATATGATCCGAGTATATTTTATTTTTTAGACAAAATTTCACGGTTGGTCCTAATGTTTGTACATAAATTTCACATGTCGTCCTTTAGTCTTACAAATTACACCACTCATCCTAAATGTTGAGATTTGGTAACATCCATGCTCCTTTTGTTCAACATTGGTCACTTTCTACAGTTAGTTGACTCTACATGAGTTCCACCCAAGGGCATAAAGTCATTTCTGTGTTTTTTTTGTGGATAGATGGGCAAAAATAATGGTGATAGATTGACTGGTAAATTACTTTTGAAGCTTCAAAGGACATCAAGAGAGAAGATTTTACTGTGAATTTTAGATTTGTATTCTTTCTTACTGTCGCATTAACCATTTATCTCATGCTATCATTTGAATATTTGTTTGAAAAGCATGTTTTCGAGTAACAAACATTATAAGTTGATAATAATGTGTGCATAAACTCTGTATCACGTAGTGTAATAAGCAGCACTGCAGGAGTCGGTGGAGCTTTTGCATCTACTTGTTTACCTTTTAGTTTACGTTTATATAAATTCTTTACAGGTGTGACACTGTTGTTCAGGAGCCGCCTGATGCAAGGAAACCAGATATAAGATTGAGATTTTATGTTTTTAAAGGTGGCGAATCACTTAATGGTAGATTGGTAGGCTTGCCCCTTTTCATTAGTTTTACTTTTTTTTAAGTTTTGGTTCTAAATAGTAAGAATATGCTATTGTTTCACTAACAGTTTTAGTTTTAAACAGGTCCCTTGTATGTGCATTGTCAAACATGTTATCTTTTTGGGAGAGAAAGAAGGGTAACAGACATCCCTACGGATCTTCCGTCATGCAGTAATCAGCATGCTGTCCTCCAATACCGGTATAATAACCTTGTGAAGTCAATTGATCTTTTTAATTCCTAGACACTATATCTCCTCGTTTCTGACCCCTTATGAGTGTTGTTCTTTCTCAGGCAAGTTGATAAGGAGCAACCCGACAACATTTTAGCTAAGAAAATCAAGTAAGAACACTAAATCTCTATTCTATGTTGTTTCACTTCAGTGACTCAGTAAGCAATTGGATTCTCTTGAGCATGAAGTTTATATATTCACTTATTTTACATCTAACGGGTCAAATGGGTTAACCGTAAGAACTTGGTTTAAGTGGAACAGGTATAAAGGATCTCCTACGTCGATATACCTGCTTACAACAGCTCATATCACTTACTTCCAGAAAAAAAAAATAGATTAGTATATTTTGTAGCATAGTTTCTGTATCATTTTTTATACATTTGTTATGTATACAAATAAGAAAAATGGACAAAAAAAGGTTTGTGGTTCAACCCATTTTGACCCATTACTCAACCCGCCCGATTTTGCACCTCTAATTGTTGGTACGGGCTTATGTATATAGGTACACTCGAACACGTTCTTCCTGTCGCAAGACCAGACCCCAAAGTTTTTGCCACGCTTACTTCTGGACTTATAGCATCTATCTCTCTAGAAAAGGTTCGTTTCATAGATAGGTTAGTTTTATATCAAATTTAGTATGCAACACACATGCGGTAAATGTCGTTATTTTTAACTTTTTTGGAGACTTGTTCATTGTGTTCGTTGTGTGCAATCTGCTGCAGTGGATAATGTTCGTGAGTTATTTGTGTGCAAATGCCTAAAAAGGTTTTAACTTGATTTATTTCAACTACAGGAAATGGTGACGAAGTATTCAAGAGTTATTAAAGACAGACTGACCATCACATTTCACCGGTGCTTCTGGACAAAATTTGGTATTAAGTACATGTAATGCTTGTGGTACTGGATAATGATTTCTGTATGATATTGTGTTAAGACCTAACTTTGATATGCATTGTAATATGATGACGTCACACAATTTGGAATCATATACCGGAAGTTGTGGATTTGGAATTATATACTGTAAGTTGTGGATGTATGTATGATATGGCTAATGGTATGATATGTAAAAGGAAGGACATCACATGAATATGTGTTTGTAAAAGTATGTTTGTATACAAACTTTGTGTAGACAAAGATATGAACCTGTATAGACACATTGAGTGTCACGATAGGTGTGTCACTATCGACCTTTACCGTCGGAACTTTTGCTGACACCTATTATATGTGAAGGAGAATCTAATTTATCTTGTGACACTTTTTTATGCCTATCCTGACACTTTTTGTTTGTCAGCAAATGTCATATTTCTTGTAGTGGTATTATGTTTTTGTTCGTTGTTATGTCAATTCGATCGCTTTTGTCATAGGCTGGTTTTCTTGATCGAGTTTTCGGTACCAAACTTCAACTTTCTGTCTATTGTATCTCGAGTTATCAGTATCCAATTATATACACTAAAGAAAATAAAGTAGTAAACCCATTTTTGTATGCATGTGTATGGAGCTTCAGACCCGATGGAATTTTCTTTCGTAGTGTTAACTTTTGTTTAAATCTGGAATTTTCGTAACATCATACTTAATGTTTAATTTTTTTTTGAAGGATACTTGATGTTTAATTAAAATGCTTATATTACACTCAAAAACAAATATGTGCACCAGGTTTCTTTCAGTCGTGGTGCCACCACTAATATTGTGTTCTCAAGTTTGAATTTTGGAGTGAAAGTGAAAGAAAGTGAAGAAAATAAAAGGGCTAATGGCACCGTAATATATTATACTTGTCACTCGCATCTTTTATATATATCGAACAATTATTTTTACTATTCTATGTACTAAACTTGATTACTATATGTATTATAGTTGTCATAAAGTACACAAAAAGTACAATAAAATCAAGTTTAGTACATAAAATAACAAAAGAAATTGTTCGATATATATAAAATGTACAAGTGACAAGTATGATGCATTATGCTGCCTTTAGCCCAAAATAAAAATATGATGTGTTCTTAAGTTTTTTTAGGAGGGAAGGTAAAAGGAAAGTGGGGGAAATGATTGGTTTTTTTTGCCAAAACTTTTATCCAAATTTTGAGATGAAAATGGAGGAAATGCAAGTGGTATAATTTTTATGACAAAATTGCCTTTTATTTTTTTTTAACTTGATACTCAATTAAATAGATTATAAGGGCATAATTATCAAATAACATTTTTTCATTACTTTATTCTTTTTACAACTCAAGAACACTAACAAATTTTTAACAATCTTTTTTTTTCTCCCATCACTTTCTATACTTCCCTTCACTTTTACTCTTTCCTTAAATAAAAACTTGAAAACAGAGTGTAAGATAAGCGTTGAAATAAAAGGTCGGTAATGACATAAAAGGTCGGAAATGATGGTTAACAGGAAGGAAAAAAAATCCGGTTTAAACAAGATGTTTACATCAAGAAGCGATCCAATTGTAAACCCATTGTAAGAAAATGAGAACAATACCTTAAAAAGTTTCTATACTGTATAATATTGGCAAAGTGTTTGGAATAACGACTTATGTTATTGATTACAAATGAGGGGAAAATTAGTAATATTTATAGGCCTCACTAAACTTCTAGATTATCACAAAAATTATCTCAATCATACTCGATATCTAAGATGTGCTTAGACACTAATCTAGAGTTCTTTCGAAGCATCTCTAGATCATGTTCTTAGAAATATCATATATTCTTTCTGGTAATCATGATTTCTAACTTTTTGGTCGACTAATCCACGATGTTTTAGAATTATCATTTGAAAATATTTTAATTTCTACGTAAATCCAAACACTACTTTTTGAAATGCTTATTGTAAAACAGATTACCAGCTTATGATTACAATCAAAAAACATTACTAGTTCCTGAAAGATATTCTAATCGAAGAACCTTAACAAGATATAGACTTACCTCCCTCAACCAACTCAAGAAACCCAATAAATTTGCCTTCGCAACTAACCAAATCATCTCAGCAACAAAAAGCGAGAAGATCCAAACTAGTTCCTGGGCCACAAAAAAAGTAGTGATTAAACAGTTGGTTCACATTAGGGTGATTAGCATATGCTTTTGTAGTACGCCCACAATATTTCGTAACAACAAAAAAGATAATTCGCTATTACAAACTGAAAATATAACTTTTACGTCTAGTATGAAAAGACATCATTCTCTCACTACTAGTGTTCGGTTTCTCAAATGATAAACCTCTCATTTATATGGCTTCAAGTGAGAAGTAAAAATGACAAGATAATGGATACGTGTCTTTAAAAGTCAAGACTTCCACATGGTTTGCTTTGTATATTCTTGACGCCAATTTGTGAATCATCTTTTTTGGGCTCACTGTTTACCCCTCGAGTTCTTCCAATCCCCAGCTTTGGCAAACCTCGATTTAGCCCCTCCAGCAAAACACATGCTTTACACCATTTCTGCACATTTAAAACAAACAGGACGCTAACTAAAACATGCTACCCATGAGGCCATGACGAGTAGGTTGAGTAACGGGTCAAAGCAGGTAAACTTTATGTATGAGTTAGGTTTGACCCACAAACAATTTTATCCACTTCTAAAAAAATATCTAACAATAGTTATCGAATGCAATATGATTACAAAAACTATGACATTACAATATTGAAATAAAAATTTGAGCCAAAGTTCACCTTGGTTGACTTCTAAGTTCTAACCCATATAACTCTTATATTTTTAGCTGAAGTATTGTTTAGCTGAGCCATTTGACTCTTCTACTCTTTAGTCAAATGTCTGGAGTGATTGAATGTGACAAACTAACCTGGCTAGAAATATAACCGCAACGTTGACAAGTTCCTTGTTCAGGCATTTTTGTGGATGTTGCGATTCTGAAATCCTCACCTGATTTGATAATGTCGAGTATGGCTCGAGGTCTACATTGTAAAAAACCAATGGGGTTAAACAAAACTAATGGACAATATTCAGTTATATGTTTAGCATTATAAACTTTGAGCTATCGTGATCTTTGTGCAGACAACGAACCACCATTATAGCCAAAATAGATTGAAAAAACATCACTTTGCAAGTGCCACTGTGCATGTGCCAGGCAAGATAGTTATCAAAGAATAAAAGTTTCAACCCATTTACTTATGGATGGGTCTACTTGGGTTATGGCTTATTTATAATGGGTAGTTTAAATAAAAGCAGCTTAAAGAGTGACGGGTCCAAGTGGTTAAAAAAACACCAAAAAGCTTCTTCTTCTTTTTTTTTTTATCTTTTTTTTTAATGGATAAAACCTTGTAAATCATCTTACATGAAAAAATAGATTATTACTCAAAAACTAACCAAAAATATAATAATTATTAGGTTTACATATCCAGAATTTGTGACAAAGTATATCCTTTTTCGTTCATTCTGACAACAACGATAACTAGTTTGCACCAAATAACACATTTAGAGAATATACACAGTCACGAACCTCATTCTCTCTAGGTCTTTTATGAACTCCCGAGCAAACCCACGGTAAGCATTCGGTGAATATATGCCTGCATTGACCAAACAAAGATCTTAAAAGAGAACACGGAAAGGAAAATAGTGTACTAATATAAGACTTGTTGCAATTTTTATGGACAGACCAAAGGGAAACAAAGACTGAAAAGGGGTGAATAACAAACTTACATTCAGTTGAAAAGTAGTCCAGTTTCTTAAAGTATGCGTACGTAACCAATAGTTAAGGTTTTGAAACAATAATCAACTGATGAAAGAGAATGTATTACCAAGGGAAAAAAATCACTTAACAAAGAACAGAAAGAGCATAAGATAAAAGGATATATAACGATTTCTTTCTCGTATGTGTATTTAAATGGCTTGCATCTAGGAATCGGCCCATCTTCACCGGTAATTATAGATGTGCATCTGCTTAACCTACAATAATAACCACAAGTAGATTAATGATCACCTAGAGATATAACTGATCTATTAGAAAACAATACATATCATAATTTTGAACAAGTTACCTAGCAATGTCACCACGCAATATATTCAAAAGAACTGTCTCGGCAATATCATCAGCGTTATGTCCAGTAACTAGCTTGTCCACTTTTAACAAAGCAGCACCGCGATCAAGGGCCTTAGAATACAAATTAGAATCATAAAATCAGTTTCATTTTTCTTGAGGCTATAAAGATGACATGAAAAGATGTCAATTAATTTATCTCATAACACTTTACTACAAACAGCTGACCTGGCGACGGAAAACACCACAAAATGTGCAATTGTTCTTTAGACCGATCATCTTTACAATCTCATCCATTGTCCATCCATACAGATCCTTATATGAAACAACTTTGAGCGGCAAACCATACTGTATATCACCAAAAAGCACAAATTATAAACATTAAGAAGCCACAATTGTTACTTATCTTCTTAGCGTAATTAGACTGTTGTTATTTCATTTATGAGGTCAACTTCTTTTATGAGTAAAATGAACAAAAACTTATGGGAGTTAATTTGATCACAGCTGCTTCAAAGATAAACGTAGCTTCTTTTTTTACCTGAATCTCATTTCTTTTTACAGTTTCCAGTGAATCATCCCTGTAGCCTGTTATCCCTTCATCGACTGATAAGAGGAAGAGATCCAAGCCATAGTTGTGGCGAAGGTTTAATTCTGACATTACATATGCAAGAACCGTGGAATCTGCACAGAAATCCCAAGAACATGTCAAAAAACACTATTTTCAACCCATAGCAATTGCTAAATTACGCAACCCGAGGGTAGAGAGACCAACTTCTTCTACCCCAAAATAACGCAACCAACATACATTATTGAAATTCGAGAGCTTTATGACTCTTTCTTGAAAAACAAGTTCTTCTAAACCAAACTATGTACATGTTTAACACCCTTCTAAAAGAAAAGGTTTTGGATTTGAAGACTTCACCTTTTCCACCAGAAGCACCGATGGCAATGCGCTCCCCACGCTTAAAGAGGTTGTTGTCGATAATTACCCTATGAATCTCTTCCTCAAATACCTCGTAGAAGCATTCCCTGCAAATCTTTAACAAATCCAATTTCTCTCAAATACTACTAAAAATCTTGACTTTCGGATAGATGGTTCATTTACTTATACTTTTTCTTTTAACTTATTCGCAATCAATCCAATTTCCCATATCTGCCCTCATCCTTAAAAAACATGTCTTACTCGTATAATGTTGATAATGTATTTTTCAAATTTAACCAAAATGCTTCTATTTCTGTAAGCTAATAGCTCTAATGATAAATCTAAGGGGATGTTTGGCATTGCTTATTTTGTTTATCCAACTGCTTCTAGGGAGCTGCTTATTTCAAAATGTTAATATTTGCTAAAACTAAAGTTACTTTTCTACAAAAAGATTTAACTTAAAAACACTCTATATATAAACTTGAATGAACTTTTTCAACGAGTTTTTTATATCTTCAAGTATTCTTACATTTTTTACAAATTAAGCACATCCAAAAACTGTTTCAAAATGTACTTATATATAAGCATCTCACAAGTACTTAGGGGGTGTTTGTTTAAGCTTATATATGGACTTATGAGCAGGGGCGGAACTATGTAGAGGCAGGGGAGGGTCCCGGCCCCCCCAAAATTTGTGGCACCTAGTGTAAATATTATAGGTTTTAGGGGTAATTTAGTTGAGGTTACAAACAAATCTCCGATTCGGCCCCCCCAAAAAAAAATGTTCAAGTTCCGCCACTGCTTATGAGCTTATGTGATTTCGCCTTATGTTTCATTAGCTCATTTTTTTTCGGCTTATGTTGAAACTTGTGGGCTTATATAAGCGTATTATGACATAATAAACTTATACAAGTTTCAAAATAAGCCCAAAAATAGGCTTATAAAACATAATCCAAAACCACATAAGCTCATAAGCCCAAAAATAAGCTTAAGCTTATTTGTGGGCTTATGAGCTAATCTGTTTTCGGCTTTTGTTACACAACCTCAGATTTTCTGGCTTATTCCAAGACTTGTATAAGTTTATTATGTCATAATAAGCTTATATAAGCCCACAAGTTTCAAAATAAGCCAGAAAAAAAATGAGCTAATGAAACATAAGGCGAAATCACATAAGCCCATATATAAGCAATCCCAAAGACCCTCTAAACAAATAAACAAAGGGTTTAAATTAGTGTATAAAAAAGGTTAAAAAAAAGAAAAGGTACTTGTTGAAGGGTTTTGGGTCTTTTGAGAGAAGGTCTTCTTTGGTTGCAAATACAACACATCTTCATCATCCTCTTCTCTCCTCCGCCGCCACCCTCCATTGATTTTCTTTTTTTAAGGTTGTGTTTGGGATTTGGTTTTTTTTAAGGTTTTCAACTTTCCTGTTTTTACGGAGTGTTTGGACTTGTGTTTCGTGTAAAGTTAGAGTGACTTGTACAAATAGTCCCCCTATGGTTTGGTGAGATTGCACTCGGTTCTTAAAAATTCTAAAGTACTCGTTACACGATTAATCACGCATAGCTGCAATTAGAGGTGTCAAATGTGTCTATCTGACCCGACCCGAACCCGATAAAGCCTTATAGGGTCGGGTTTATTCGGTCCAACTCGGCTTATCGGGTCAACCCGACTAACCCTCTAACCTTATAAGGTCGGGTTAGGGTTATTTTTTCAAATGTTATCGGGTTCGGGTTCAACCCGATAACCCGATAAATATATAAGCATTCGTTGTGTTTTTTTCATTTAGGCCTAATAACACAAAAGTTCCATACCTGATGTATTAGCACTGAATACAATTTTAGGCCCAATACCCATACGCTAATATTAAGTTTGAAGATTAAATTGGCTTTTGGATTAAGAACTTATATTGTTTGTTTGGATCTGAAATTGAATTGGTTACTTTTCTTTTTAGATTTGATTTGGATAGCTATTGCCGAAACTTTCTTGTTTAAATGCCAAATGCCTATTGCATCATGTTATTAGTTTTAATCGTATGAATTAGAACCGCTAAAACTATTTCTTTTCTTATAAAGCCTACTGCTATCTTTTTATATGTTTTCTACACTTTTTTTTTTTTTTTTTTTTTTTTTTTTACCTCAGTGCACTTTTTTTGCTTACTTCATTTGTTTCTCAAGTCAAGTAACGTGTTATTTACTTATGTTAATGTTTTTTTTTTTATGTCTACCGCACCTTTTTTACATGTTGACAATTTGCCAATTGCCATCACATATTAGCTTCATGCTCACTTTATCAAATAAGTAAAACCACATGATTTAGTATATCAAATATTGGTGTTAACTTGTTATTAGTTTGGACATAATGAACAAATTTGAACTATATATCAGATCTAGTTGCCAAAAGTATATATCAAATGTCTCTATAAGCAAATTTTGGTAAACCGTGCTTTATTTTGTGTTCTGGACAGTCAAACAGGTCACAACCCGATAACAACCCGACAACCCAACCCGATTCAACCCGACCCGTTTTGACCCGAAACTTGATAACCCGATATTTTATATGTTCAGGTTAGGGTCAATTTTTGAGACACCAAAACCCGAATCAACCCGACCCGACCAACCCAACAACCCGACCCGATAACACCGCAGCTGGGGGATGGTGTATAAACAATGACTTAATTTGTAATTACGTATTTAATTATTTAATAAATTGTATTGACTTTTATAAGTAAAGATACTTTAGTCTAACGATATGCTTGCTGGTAGGAAATATTGACTCCAAAACGAACAGCCATATCCTTTACTATATCTTTTGGTTTATATTCCCGATTGGTATCCGCTAATTGCTCTTTGATAAGGTAACCAATTAATGCTTTGTTAGCATTTCTGTGATGTTGACGTGTTATGGTTCTTGGACAAGTGTGGTTGTCTATAATTTTTTTTGTAACAAACATCGTACTACCCTTATAACTTCCACAATGTATTTTCCATAAACATTTTTCCACCACACAACAGACATTAAATGTTTGAGGATTTGTTCTTTTAACTTTGAATTCATAACCATCTAACAAACATTTTTGACTGATTTTCAATACACATTCATCTTTTGATTTAAACCAACTTCCTAAAAAAACAAGTTTTGAAGAATCATTATTTTTTGAGTTTCTTGGTTTGGCTTCAAAAATTGGTGTTTCTAAAAAATCTCCTGGCATGTGCTTAAAAGTATCTTTTTGCCAGTCATTAAAAGATTTTTGTCTCTTCTCATGTTGAACTTCACCAACATCCTCTTCTTCCTCTTCATCATCAATATCAATGTCTGGATTATATCCAATTTCAACGTTATCGTCTTCATCATCATCTTCATCCTCTTCTATTATAGTATGAGCTTCAGATCTAAAATGGCTTTCATGGTGTGGAGTGAAATATCGTTGATTTTGGGTGTTGTAATTTTGGTATTGAGTGTCATACTGTTGGATGTAGCCATTGGCAACAGTCTGAGGATGATGTTGATTTTCAGAATATGGGATATATTCATTATATTTAATATTCTGAGAATATTGAATATTTTGAGTATATTGTATATTATGAAAAATTTGAAAATTTTGATGTTGCTGAAGATTTTGTGAAAGCTGAAAATCTTGAGAATGTTGAATGTTTTGAGAATATGGAAAATTATTACAAGGTTGATAATTGGTTTGAGATGGAAATGTTTGCGAAGGTTGGCCAGTTTGACTATGATAAGAATCTAAATGTGGTGTTTGATAAAACTGATTGACATACAATATCATTTGATCTTTATTTGTAGATAAAATAAAATTTATGAAATACCTCAACTCTTCATCATCGTTGATATCGTAAACTTGGTCACCAGAAGGAAGACGGTATGATAAACGTATAACCCCGCTAGTATCTAGAGCAAATTTATTCCCGACGTATTGCCTAAAACTACTATAAGTTATTTTTTTTGATAAAAGAACGTTAGAGTGACGATCACCATTAACAATGCACAATCTAAATTTTCCTTTTGTTAAACTCGTATCCATTTCGATATTAGAAGTGAGATGTATCAAAAAGATGTGAATAATGTATGAAAAACTTGAATCTTGAGCATGTCTTAAATAATTTGAATGATGTCTAAATTTTGTATCTGAAGTACACATGTCTTGTGTATTAAATTTGCCAGCACACAAACCAGTAAATAAAAATTCAAAGCATCAAAAATAGTGAATATTCATTATAGAGAAGATGTCGTAAAAGAGATAGCCCATGACATTTTTATGAAATCTGTATGTTTTACATTAAATACTCAAAGACTCTCTAAACTTTAAGACATGTTAAATTTAAGACATCGTTCTGCAAAATTTAAGACATGTCAAAAATAGAGACATGTCAAAAATAGTAATTCTGATGTCTTGGAAAAACCCGTCATGACACTTTTATCAAATTTCATGTGTAAAATTCATTGCTATTTCAATGACTATCATTCAATTCAATTTGAATTGGTAGGTAGCAAATTTAAGATATAAAGCATGTTAAAAAAAGTGAGTATTGATGGCTTGGAATATCCTGACATGACATTTTTTTATCAAATTTGATGTCTAAATTTTGTATCGACATTTCTTGTGTATTAAATTTGCCAACACACAAACCGGTAAATAAAAATTCAATGCATCAAAAATAGTGAACATTCATTATAGAGAAGATGTCGTAAAAGAGATAGCCCATGACATTTTTATGAAATCTGTATTTTTACATTAAATACTAAAAGGCTCTCTAAACTTTAAGACATGTTCAACGTTAAGACATGTCAAAAATAGAGACATGTCAAAAATAGTAATTCTGATGTCTTGGAAAAACCCGTCATGACACTTTTATCAAATTTCATGTTTAAAATTCAATGCTATTTGCAGTGACTATCATTCAATTCAATTTGTAGCTATCATTCAATTCAATGGCTTGGAATATCTGACATGACATGTCTTGTGTAAATAAAAATTCAATGCATCAAAAATTTAATGCATCAAAAATTTAATGCATCAAAAATATATGAGACTGTATCATATTGACTTTGCTATTTACATTCTTTGCTATTTTCATTCACATTCAATTGGTAGGTATCACATTCAATTGGTGTATCATATTGATTGATATGAGTACGTAAAATGTGTTTACTTGAAAAATAAGATTGATTGTCAACTAGAAATCATGCAAATGGATAACTATTAAACATGTCCGAAAATACATAAAAATTACATAAATATGTTCGGTAAAACAAATAGAAAAAACTACTAAAGCATCAAAGAAAGAAATTAGAGTAAGTGAAATTAGAGTAACATCATCATCCAGTACCGAAGGGCAACAAAGAAATTGGAGTAACATCATCATCCACTAGAGAAGCATCAAAATAACCTACAGTCTCATATAACTCCTCCACCATGTTTTCTCGAGCTCTACGTCCAAGTTCAATGGTATCAGCAACTAGGTTAATTGTAGAACCACGTAAAAGAGTCTTCATAAACATCAACATTAGTGGTCCACAGTCTCCAAAACACCCAGACTGCTGAGGCACATTTTCTGCTAGCTGGAAAGTAATCTTATAGCCAGTATCATCAAAACCATTAGCCTCAAACCATCCTATTGCGCGCAAGAGCAAAGGAAACCTTACACCAATCATTTCTTTAAAATGTGTAAAGTACACATTACTAGAAATCTTCAGCTTCTCTAAGCTATCATAAAAAGTAAACCTTCCAGAAGGGATGTTTAACACCGAGAGATACCAATGACCATAGGTAGAATCATAAATAGGCATGTATATCTAAAGTAAAAAAAAAAATATAACTAGTTAGTATACAAAGGTAAATAAAAGAAAAAGATGAAATATTTCAAATATATCATGAAAAAGGTGAATAAAAAATACGTACGTCTTCACAATCATTCCAATGTTTAGGATACCATGTTCCATTAGCGAATTTCACAGCTTTTTCATCACCTCTAACCAAATATATCATGAAAAAGGAACTGCATCCTGCCCATTTACCTTCATGTCCAAACTTGTGGAAGCAATATCTCACGTATGCCTCAACATGCTATAAAAAAATTATAAAGATATACAAATAAATAACAAACAACTTGTATATTTTTATATATAAATATTTTAGGAAATAGACATACCGAATCGTCGAGATAACCATTACCATTCGGGAGATTAAGACATAACATGCTATCCCAAAAACCTTTACGAACCCTAAAATTTTTAAGGTACGGGAAAGCACCAAAATCACAATGATCTGATGTATAGTACTCTCGAAAACGAGAAGTAACAAGAGGTCTTTGTTGATTCAACCCAACAACTACGTGAGATGGTAAAGGATAGATTGGGAGGCGTGGGACCGTATGCACCGGATCTTGTTTTTGCTTTCTTGCTTTGCGGGGTTTGGGAATGTGAGTAGTTGGAGGTTGTTGGGTATAAGGATCGTCTATTTTTGATGACTTCTTCCTAACCCGTGCTTCTTTTTCTTTTGGTACATCTACCTTAACCTGCTATAAAAAATAAAATAATATGGAAGTTAAAAAACAGCATATAATATTAGTGATGTTATTATTATTATTGGTTGATTAAAAAATAGCATATAATATAAAAGTTAAAAAATAGACATACCATATCAACAGAAGATGAAACATTTGGAAAAACAGAATATTGCACGGATGGTGACTGAAACGGGTAGCAAAAAGTGGTGGATGTCTCATGATTGACATGTAGAGAGGGTGACTGAAAAATATTAAACGTAACCAAACTAACATATATGAAGATGATACATGCTAAAAAACAAATATATATAGTCTTACCATATCCTCGCGTGGGGCAAGTGAGCTAAATACACGTAATTGTTCCGAGGGGGTCTGAGCGAAATTCAACCATCCGGCATTCTCAAAATCAGAACTCCCCGCATCTTGAGACATATCAACCCTAAAACCAGAATCCTTCCCAGCATCAAAAGCTTCTTCACCTCGAACCTCTGTATCGATCTGATCATCTACATCGACCTTATAATCTGTCTTTGTGGGAGCCTTTATATTCTGCTTAAGTATAGACTCAAGATTCTCCACACGTTGCATCCATGCAGGAAATTGCTAAATTGTAAATTGAATAAGTATACATTAGTCAATAGTACCTAAAATCATAAAACTAAACATAGGTAAACTAAGTCTATTAATAAAATTACCTGGCACGGCTCAATGATTTTCTTCATCTCAATAATCTCGTCCAAAACTTTTTGTAAACTAATACCATCACGATTAGAAGAAGGTTGACCTGATGGTCTGTTTGTAGTAGATGGAGCTTGTGGCCCATTTGTTGCAGCTCGCAATGGTGGTCTGTTTGTAGTAGATGGAGCTTGTGGCCCATTTGTTGCAGCTCGCAATCGTGTTGGCTTCCATCTATGTAGCCTCTTTTTAAACGGCATTTGTGGTAAAAAAATCATTGGGCTTTGCGTTAGCAAAAAATTGTGTACTAGCTATCCAAAACGGATCTTTGAGCTCTAGAGCTGTCTCACGGATAGATAGTTCCTGTTGTTGGAACTATGTGCAACAAAAATATTACAATTATGATAATAACAAAAAAATATATACCAACAATATTTGAGTTTTAATGTGTTATAACTTACATCATTGTCGTTATGGCCAAAAAAATAAACCGAATGCTCTCTAAGAAACTTGACTCTAACACGCCAAGAGACGCCCCTAGGTACAACATTTTTCTCCTTTATCCAAAACCGATTACTTTCGGGCATTACCTCTTGAATCCATGTCTAAAAAAAATATTAAGTTTGTAAGGCAAAAAATTATTAAACATATATTAAAAAAAAACAAAAAAAGGGAAAAAATTAAAAAAAAAAAATTACCTTAAAACCCCAAATAAAACCATACAAAGTATACTTAATCACCTTATCTTCATCACTTTTTTCATTCCCGTTTCCTTCATCCATCTCTTCATCCACCTGATCCTCCCTAAGTACCTTCTTTTTACGGTTTCTAACTTTACTATCATTAATCTTAAGATGTTTAGGAATGTGTGTCCAAGCTGCGTTTCTCAAACTCAGATACGTTGGAACCCAACAATATGATCCCCATGGGAAGTTATCAAATGCAACGAGATCCTCAACCAACGCAAACAAAAAGGTTTGAACCTCATGTTTAGGTTCCCGACCACACAATATAAACTCAACAAACATGACTAAACACAATCTAAGAGCATCCTGTTCCTCTAACTCTAAAAAATCAGAACCCTCAAATAATGTCTTAAGATTCAAAAGTGTTATTGCATCTTGGCATTGAGGGAATATACGTTGTACTAATGGAGTAGGCAAGTTTTCAAAGTCATCAAGATTATAGGCACCAAACTTTAAACCGGTCATTAGACAAAATTCCTTACGGCCAAAATTGCAATAATAATCACCTACATTAAACCTTAACATATGAGATTGATTATGAATATCTGGATTAACTTCTTCTTGTCTAAGAAGCATACCGTGAACTAAATTAGGTTCCTGATCAAGACATGGTACATCTAACCAATCACGAAAACAATGATTCCTAAACATACGTACAACTATATCTCTACCATGCATGGTTCTAAACTTTTTCACCAGGCTAAAACGACTACGAATGGTGACTTCTGCTGCATAAGTCTACAAAACAAAAATAGCAAATAACAAAAATGTCAATTGCGCCAACCACCAATGTCTCACGTTAAATCAAGTCTACTATGAATGTCTTTGTTAAAAGTCTCACGTTAATAAAGTAAATCAAGTCTAACATTAAACACAAATTAAAAAAAAAAAAAATACGAATGTGTTTGTTAAACACAAAGCTCACGTTAAATCAAGAAAACACTTGTATATATATCAAGTCTTTACTAAATGTTTAAACCAATGTTAAAAGACACACCCACTAAAGGTATCACTAATTACCAATTGATTATCACTAATTACCAATTGATTGTAACTTACTGGACATGCAGCCATTGTGCCAACCAAAAAGAGAGGTGCGTGCCAACCAAAAAGAGAGGTGCGTATG
Organism: Chrysanthemum seticuspe; assembly: GCA_019973895.1. Taxonomy (NCBI): domain Eukaryota; kingdom Viridiplantae; phylum Streptophyta; class Magnoliopsida; order Asterales; family Asteraceae; genus Chrysanthemum; species Chrysanthemum seticuspe. Next base: position 255,607,548 of record BPTQ01000003.1, on the reverse strand, counting down.
GGAGTGGCCTAGTGGCCTAGGCGTTAAAGATATGAACAAAAAGAGGACTTGGTAGATGTAAAGAAAACACGGTAATGGAGGATGGAGGAGATGGAGGAAGATGTAAAGAATTGAATGAGTTGACTTGGTAGTTTTTGGTATTTAATTGGGGAAGTTGTAAAGTATAATTGTGGTATTTAATTGTGGCTAGCGGGTAAGTAGGCGGGCGTGGCGTAGGCGTGGCCTGGGCGAGCCCTAGGCGTGACCTAGAGTAAGGTTGTTCAGATATCGAACCTGTGCGTGGCTTGCTTGGTTGTTTTGTTCACAAGAACGCCACAGCGCTTGTTCATGTAAGGTTGTTCATGTAAGGTTTAAGGTTTGTTTGATGATTATTTGTTTGGCTTGTTCATGTAAAAGGTTTAAGGTTTGTTTGATGATTATTTGTTTGGTTTATAGAACATAAAGAAACAAGCCTTTGATTTATAAAACATAAAGAATAAAGAATGGAAAAAGGTATAAAACATAAAGAATAAAGAATGGAAAAAGGTACGTGGTGAAAAAGTATCTTGCGGAAAGTGGAAGTGGTATGATTGTGACGTAAAACGAGTATGATTGTGACTTATGGATGACAACGACGTAAAATGGTCATATCCGTAAATTATAGAAAAACGGTTTATTCTTGTATAATCACTCTATATAGTGTTTGTTTTTGTAATTTGTTTTTTTTTTATATGTAGTATCGTCTTCTTCTACTTCAAGTTTTCGTTAAACTTTTATTTCTTTCAAATAAAGAGTTTCTAAGTATAACTGAATTTGAACTAATAAAATGATATGGTCAATTTCAACTCACTTATACCAAATTATATCTTCGCAATTAGCTCTTAACCCCACCCTAGCGGGATTGGATTTGTTGTTGTTGTATTTGTTAAAATGTATATTTTTTGAAACAACTAAAAGAAAATTTGTATTTTTTTAGAACGTCAACCTTTTACGCATTTATATATCATATATATCTAAGTATCGTATAAGGGTGTGTTTACTTTTTAAGATGTTTAGAAAGGTAGTGAGTCCCTCATCTGTTATAACCTCTGAATGAGGAGAGCTTCTTTTTTTTTTCACTCTATCCTTACAGATGAAGTAAAAGAAATGGTGGGCCCAAAATAAAAAAAGAAATAATATTATATACTTGCTATAGTGATTCAGATGAAACAACAGAAAAGTAAACAGGCCCTAAGTGTTCTTCAACATTTTTATTCATATTACACGACGCATGCCACCGGTTTATTTTTGGTAAAAAGAAACAATACTTGTTTGGCAACGTTGCCCGAAAGGTAGGACTTGGGAGTGGACATGGAGGTCGCTTCTTTGCTTTAACAATGATCTTATTAATATGATTTTAACATATGACAAAAGGAATGCATCCTTGGGTGATACTATGCACTAACAAGATAGCATTACTCTTTATTTTACTTTATATAATGTTGGCTGTTAGACCAGATTAGTTATGTGGCTTTCCAATGTAGAGGTCGGAGACAGGCCTCTGCTGCAAATAACCCGAAAAAAGATTGCTACTTATTGCTTGTTTCCATTTTTAATCCAGAAACAAGTTCCTTGAAACAATATTTATAAGATACATTCAGCATATGAACAAAAGCCAAATCAGATACTAACAAAGTAGCAAGTAGCAACTATATTTCATTACATAATATCTTCACTAATATATGATGAGGGTTCTCATCCCATTGACCTCTTTACAAAAAACCAAACACAAACACCGGATTACGAAAGTTTACATTGATTGAAGCCATATCGGTGGGGTGAGATGGCTACGTGATTTTCCCGTGAAGTGAGGTGCAATGAAATATTTGTCAGATAGATGGTATATCCCCATGTCTCCCCCTCCTCCATCTTGACTTTCACGGTATGCCTCAACAACGTCATCTCATCTGTGAAGTATATGCAATTGCCCTTAATCACCCCTGTAGTGTCCTCAATCCAAAACGACGAACTATGTCCCACAAACAAAGTTTTGTTACCCAAATCACTCACTTTTGACAATTCTCTGTTTTCCAAATCAAAGTCCCAAACTTGAAGATACATTGTCGCATAATCACCCTTGTCCTTGATCGGGCCTTTTCTGCTAACCACCAACAACCTCTTCCTCTCGCCATCATCCAATCCCATAATATATGATATGCCTAGGTCTTCCTCATTATCAGCATAAAAATCTGTAGGAACATGTGAATGAAGGACGACTATTTTTGTAGGATCTTCCCCATGAACATCCCATACTTGGATGTCGTATAAAAAATTAAAAAGATAAACTTCTCTGTTATAGTAAGTGATATCCATTATCGAACTCTCAGCGTTATCATCAGGGGTCCACTTTTTATCTCCAATACGACAATACCCTAGCTTCGCTGAACATCCCCACATTACTACAACCAATGACAACTCAGCTATGAAAAGTAGCTTCTTGATGCTGTCATACCATGTTATAGTATCTGATCCAGGAAAGGTGTCAACCTTTGGAAGCTCAAAGATTTCACGCGATAATGGATTGATGAGTTGTGATGAATGATCATCTGCCACAGTTACAAGCCACCCACATGAAGACATACATAACTTACCGGATACTTCTGGGAGCCATATCTCGCGGATGGTCTTGTTTGAGAGGAGGTATAATTCACGACACTTTTCATCTTCTACTTCCTCTGAAAGCATTAGTGATGGCAACCGGGAAGGGGGTCCATTGCCTTTGGCTTCTTTTGCAGCTTTTAAAGCCACTGTATGCCAAGACTTACAAACCCCAGCGAAAGAGTGATAATCTTCATAGAAAACGATATGTTTGCGTGCTATTACATCAAGTACCTCAGGTAACATATTCGACCATCCCACCTTTGAAAAAACTAATATTAGAAACTAATGAAATAGATAGTTAAATAGCAAAAAGCAAAGCAACAATAGCCAGATTAAGTGATTTTATCTTTATTAGTCAGAGAACTCTGAAAGTCTGAATGTATAACTCGATTTTACAAGGATTTTCTATTTCGATATATAGCACATGTGAACAAATCATGCCATAAAACTAACTCTAGACGACCAAACTGTCATAGACTAAAAGCACCAACAAATATAAGAAACCGGCAACGGAAACGCACCGGAATCCTGTTATAACTCACCGAAGTTTCACTCTACAAGACTACAATCGTTGTTGTTTTCATTAGTAAGAATGGGCATGGTTAAAGAATTCAGAATGTGAATCTTACAGGTAAATTCACGCATGTAAAAACGTCTTTATGTTTAGGACAAGAAGCAAACTTTTGCATATATAGCAAAATTAAACGTCATTATGCTTACGACAAGTGATAATTATCTATAAATCTAGCTAACTTGTCACTTTATCAACCCTCCTACTAACCTGCTAATAGGGATGGGTCATAGGTCACAAAATACACACAATAGACACAACTCATAAGTATGTTGTATAAAAAGCACAAAAAAATGGCTAAACAGAACTCGAAAAATTGGCAAAGTTAGCTGCATTTTCGGATAAAGAGCTATCCCTTACGACAAGAAGCAACCTTTTGCATAGACAGAAAAACTAAATGCATAACTCTTTTAGACTATGAGTAGTGATGGGGTGTTCCAACGCGTGGTCCCCTGTTTTGTTCATGTTTCATGGGTGGTGGGTATGTTTGTGTTAAGCGGGCCACTTTGTGTGGTGCGTTCACGGGATTTAGTGGCGGAAATGGAAGGTGATGGGTTTAGTGAACCACTGCTACTAGTGTTAGTAGTGTGTTACCATAACATCATTATCAATTATCAATATAAGTTTGACTTTCTCTATGGTCAAATACTAAGGAACAGACTTATAGAACATATATTTCAAGACCACAAACAACACATGTATTCGCAATACATTGAGGGGGAGTTTGTTTCAGCTTATATAACGGGCTTATAGCTTTCAGCTTATGTTTTTTAAGCACACTTTTTGTGACGGGGTGTTTGTTTCGGCTTATATAGCCGACTTATGGCTTATTTAGTTTTGGGCTTATGTTTTATATAAGCTCACATTTTGTGGCTTATTTTGAAACTTTGGCTTATATAAGCTTATTACTTCATAACATAAGAGATTCAAAATAAGGCACAAAAAGTGAGCTTATGAAACGTAAGCCCAAAATCAAATAAGCCATAAGCCGGCTATATAAGCCGAAACAAACACCTCCTTGTTTGGAAATTTGTCGGCTTATATAAATTTATAGTGACATAATAAACTTATATAAGCCGAAAAGTTTCAAAATAAGGCCCAAAAAGTGAGCTTACAAAACATAATCCAAAACCCAAATAAGTCATAAGCCCGCTATATAAGCCGAAACAAAACACCCCTAAATCAAAATAAATAAAAGAATGAACCAACAAACACACATAAGCAACCAAAAGGCTTGTATCCTAGTGTTACTCATGTTGCATGTGTGTCTGATATCAGGGATACATAAGATAAATTAGTTGTATATATAATATCGAGATAGTAAATTGGTCTTTTTAAAAAAGAAAAAACAAGCAACTAATAAGCATAAAAATAATAATCCAACACTTGTTAATACTAATTTAAACAAAATATATATACTTGAGGAAGGGTTTTAGGTCGTTTAAGAGAAGGTTTTTTTCGTTGGTAATGTATGCTACACATCTTCTCCATTTGATTTCCTTTTTTTCTCCGGCACAGTTATTAAGGTGTTTAGGATTTTCTTTACTACTCTTTTTCAAGGTTTTGTTTGGTTATATTTTTGCAAGGTGGGTCTTCTTTATTTTAAGTTTAAGTTTGTTTGTTTAAAGCAAATTTATTTTTAAGATAAAAAAAAAATATTTTTATACTTTTGATATTAAGTTTACATTGGCATTATATTTTGATTTATTAATATTAAAAAAATTACTTAGACCAAAATTGTAAAAAAAAAAAAAAAAAACAAAAAAAAAACAAAAAACTATAGATGTAACAACTTAAGGTTAAGTGTAATTTTCATTCTCTACAACCTTTTTCATGACCAATTTAGTCTAATAGGTCGATCGCGGACACCACAACAAACATATCTCACTTAAACATAAATATATCATACCAAAATCATTTAATAAAAACATTCACACACACAACAACCTCACATGACTCGATCGAGTATACGACCAAAGTCCTTGCAAAATAAGCGTCATATTGGGGTGAGGGGAGTGGGTGTGTACTAAGGATGACGTGTTCTTTTTGTGGGGCCGGGACACATGACCAACCATTACGGATGGTCTAAGCGTATAATTCTCATACTCTCAGTTACTGTTGTGTTTGATTAGATTAGTTGTCTACTTTTCTGTTTTATATTTGTTGTTTATTTTTTCCTTTTAATTGGGAGTGCATATTTTGACAAAATAGACACAAAGCAATAAACTTTGGATGATAGTTATGCATTAAGAAGATACCATTACTTTTTTCTATACTTTGGTTGCGTTCAAAAACAACAGTTTTTAACAGCTTTTAGTATATATATATATTAGACTAAAATACTCCGTTGGTCCCTAAACTTGGCAGGTCGGATCGTGATGGGACAAAACTCGCCCTTTTCATCGCCACAGGTCCAAACCTTGGCCATTAAATGCCAGATTCGTCCCTTGACCAATAATGCCGTTGTCAACGTTATGTTGGTGAGGGCAAAACCGTCTTTCACTGTAGCGTACTAAATAAAACCGTTGTACAGTGTATGTAGCTAGTATATGTGTGTAACAAGGTTTGATCTACATTTATCACCCATCCCTAAACTATCCTTCAAAACCCGTCTTCTTCAAAACGATAATTGTTTGAAGATGGTACGTTGCTGGTGTGGTAAGCAAGCTATTATTCGCACTTCGTGGACCTCTGCCAACCCAGGGCGTCGATTCTTTGGTTGTCCTGTTCAAGTAAGTGCGTCTTAATATTTCTTGTGTAAGTTTGTAACAATGGTGGTTGTTTAATGACTTGTCATAATCATCAATAGGGGTCTTCTTGTCGGTGGATAAGATGGTATGATCCTAAAATCTGTGCGTCTTAATATTAGTTGCTCAAGGTGATGTGTGGAAGTGAAAGATTTACATGGTGCTAAGTTGGATGTTGTTCTTAATTGTTTATGCATTGGGATAACTTTTTAACCTTTTATGTAATGAGGCTACTTGGTTAATGTTCTGTATCTTGAATTGTAGTAACCTTGTTATGAAGTATTCAGTTTTGTTTGTTTCTGATTTTCTATGCCTTATGGGTATGCAGATGGTTAGCAATTTGTTTAGGGTTGACTTTTAAATGTCAACATTCTTATGAGGTTCTATTTAGCTTTGGTTACTTTTGATGCAAATTATTCACACATCAAGCTTAGTCAATCTAAAAAAAATACACAATAATGACATGGTTCCATAGTTAGTGCAAATGGATATAATTCCAACTGCATAAAATTGCATACTTTTCAAAGCATGAGAGCTACAGTTAGACACACACACATATGTTTTTAGAGTACATAACTTGTCCATCGGAAATAACATAGATGAAACATCGTCTAGATAATTAGCATAACAGATTTGACCTATGGTGAGGCCATCATTCTTTCTAGTGCAGCCTGCTGCCTAGTCATTCTTCGTGTAGCAGGCTGGGTTGAAGCAGAAAGTGCTTGAACATCAGTTGACTGCATCTGAGAATCAGACTGGGATTGATCATGTTGCTGGGATTGACACTGGGCTTGCTCATGCATGTTGGGATCGGCAATTGCTTCAGCTTGATGTTGATGGGATTGTGACAGGGATGCATCATGTATGATGGGATCTTCAGTTGCTGGCTCTTGATTTTTAGATTGAACACCACTTCCTTGAACTGCACTAACTTGGCTTTCAACAACAACACATGTACCTTCAGCTTCTTTATCTGCTGCTACCTTTTCACCTTTAGGATGTTTCTTTTTTCCTGCAGCTTTAGTAGGCACCTGTTTGACATTTCCCTTATTGGCAGTTCCACTGCTTGCAGCTCCAGCATACCCTAGGCATGTTACCTTGTTGTGTCCAGCAATGCCACAAATACTACATCTGACACTCTTCCAAGCCCTTGACAGCTTACCATCCTTCACAATCTCTTCACTTTCAGGAGCTATCCTAACTCTTTTTCTACCTTTTGCGGTAGGCGGGTTTGTTTCGGATTTCGATGGAACAATTGTTGTTGGCATAGTTGATTTTTCCCAATGTACACTGCTAGTTATAGGCTGGACATGGTGTTTGTAGGTAGCCTCCCAAGTGAGAAGATAGTAACAAGGATGAGCCCATGTTTCTACAGCTCCGACTTGTTGGCCATTTAAAGCCATATTCCAATTGGTAGCAACAGCATGTTTACATGGTAAACCTGTTATCTCCCACCTTCTGCAAGTACAAGTCTTGTGTACAACATTAACTACACATTGGTCACCCCATGGTCCACTAACCTGAAACTTAGATCCCCCATTCCATAACACATTATACTTAACAGCCTCTTTCTTAATAGCCTCTAGCATGTGTTGTGCAGTTAGTGTTAGTGGCCCATCACTCTTCTCAATCACCATAAGAACATGCATTATCCTCTTCATACAGTATTCCCTGATGTATTCTAAGGCTGTAATAATTGGTTTGCTTAACCCCTCTTTTATTTTCTCATGAAACACTTGACACATGTTATTAAGTAACACATCAGAAGTAGCTCTCCCTAAAGATGACAAGTAATAAACATGTATTAATTATAACTGTTTATACTGCATTTATGAATACAAAGTAAGTGAAACTGATAGATCACTTACATGAAAAATGTGACCTTGACCAATGAATCGGTGGTATCTTACTTAACCAATCATTGGCTGGTTGATTAAGTTTCTTGAGATCAGCCATAGCTTTCAGAAACTTTACAACAGTTGAGGTTGTTGCACATTTCCACAGATGGTCTTTGTAGGCCCTACATTTTCATTGCAATTTCATTTTCTCATGAATGCTTTTAATACAGAATCTGTGTTCTGCACTTTCAAAAACTTCTGCTACAGCTCTACTTATATCCTGCACAAAATCAAATATCTTTACTGTCTGTTTCAAAACATTGAGACTTAAATTCATGAACAGAGTAAGAGAGTACCTTATTCATGTCAGTAATAAAAGTGATGCTTGAAATTGGCCCAAGTGCTAAATCATCGGATAAACAATGAAGAAACCAAGTCCATGATCCTATGTTATCTGAATCAACAAAAGCATAAGCGAAAGGGTATATACCATTGTTGCTATCAATTCCCACAGCTGTCATCAGTTGACCATTGAAAGGACCACGAATTGGAAAAGCAGCCAGCCCCAACAACGATCTCCCACAATCTTTAAATCCTTGCTTCAGTGCACCTAAACAAACATACACTCTCTTGAATTCTCTGGTTGGAAGAGACTCATCCGGAGGTCGTTCCACATTCATCTCCACTGTTGTATTAGGGTTTGTCTTCTGCAACTCTTGAACATAATCTCTCAACATGGTAAATTGTAGCTTGAATTGACCCCTGATGGCTGTTATTGCTAGGTTTTTGGCCCTTAAAACCTTCTGCAGGGACACTTGAAGGTCGTATTGGTTGGTAAGTTGATTATGCACAGACCTGACAGGAAGCTCTGGATTTGTTTCAACTTGTGCTGTAATTTTCTGTGAGATATAGCGAAGGTCAAAAGCTCTGACTTCCCTTGATTGCAAACAAGTGTGTTGCTCATTATATGTTCTGACTGACCATATACATGTCTCACCATTCCTGCCGACAAACAATAGCCATGGGCAGAGTATTTGTGAAGGGTCCTTTTTGCCAGAAAGCAATGCATTTATACCCCTTCTGCTTAATGGACTTCTAGATGGGCCAATATCCAGTCCAGGACCTTCAGTTGGGCCTGAAACTGGAACACAACCCCTACACCTGACCCTTATTCTTATTTTGTCATTCTTCAAAAAAAACAACTCCCTCCTAGTTTCTATTGAATGCTCTCTTACTAGGTTTTTTACTTCCCCTGCAGTACCAAACTCCTGTCCAGTATAGAAAAAAGTGGTATATACGCCATTAGCAAAGTGTGCGTGTTGGAAACTAACATGGTCACTGCAAAATACTTCATCAACCATCACAGGTAAATCATTTAACAACTGCCTGTCATCACTTATATTACTGGTTGTTCCTTCTTCACCTAAATCATTACTCTGACCTACTTGTAGCATACCAAGCTGTGCATCATTCTCTTGACAAGTGTTATCTTGATTTGGTTCAACTGCATTGCCAAATTCACTAGTGTCACTCGCTTGTAACAGAGTAAGATCAACAACAGGATCCTCTTCCATGTTATCCTGAGTCAGTTGAAACAGAGTTACATCCACATCAGGCTCCTCAAACCTGTTATTCACATCAACTAGTGGTATGCGTGCTTTGTGTAAATGCTTCTCCTGAGTCAATTGAAACAGATTAACCTCAAAATTTTCAGGCTCCTCAAAGGTGTTATTGACATCAACTAGTGCTGTTCCACCTTTGTCAAAGTGCTTCCCCTGACTCACTCTAAACAGATTAACCTCAACATTATAGGCTCCTTTATAGCATTGTCCTCATCAATAACTACTAAAGCACGCTCACTGTTTTGAACATGTTGGCTAGCAAATGAGCAGTCTAAGGTGGAAAAGAGTGGCTCAATGTTTGGCAAATTGCTAGATTCACCAATATCATTGACGTCCACAGGCAATTGTGTAAGTTGGATAAACGGATCTAGGGAAGGTTCATTATCTATATCATCTAACACCAACCGTCTACAACAGGATTGAATAGCCGCAGTAGCAACTTTTCTCCTATCTTCATCCATCTCCCAAAACACAGTCTTAATTGATTGTGGGGACATTTCAGAAAGTTCTAATCCAGTCTTCCCTATTTCAACATACACGTCTATCAGCTTATGCTGTATGACAACATCTTTCAACAAGTCTAGATTAGTAGGTTCACACAAAGAAAACAAACCGTCTTCTAATGTACAACCAGGCTTAAGAAAGTAGAAATAATTGGTTTGTCCAGACTCATAACCGATTTGGGTCATGAGAGCATCCATTTCATCAACAGATACCTCTTTTATTTCCACAAGATCAACAAGGCATTTCTTGCCTCCTTGATATATCCTACCTGGAAAGTATTTGAATGTACCTTCATAATGGAACATCATGCTAAACGATCCAGGTTCACCCGATGTATAAAAAAATGTACAAAAACATTGTTAAGCTAAAGTTACCTAAAAGGGGAATAACTTAATCAGTCGTCCTAACATATGATTGTAATAGGCTCTAACCAAAAAAGACTTACAATATCTCCTGACTGCAGCTCTTTCCTCCGTTTCACGATCATCATATAAAGGATATTCCCTTACTCGCCACAGAGTAAATCCAAGGTGGTTGTTTGATATTTTCTTACTCAGATTATTTGATTTGATGATAGACATTGCATTAGGGTTTTCTGGGTAGGCTTCCAAAACAAGTTTGAGAATGAGTAATGAGTACACGGTTTTGTTATATTGTACAAAATGGCGGGAAATTGGACAAGACAAGTGCTACAGTATATAAAACAAAATGACTATTGTACCCTCAACAGTAACATGATTACGGGTTTTTTTTGCGTATAACGGAACGTTGACAACGCCATTATTGGTCAAGGGACGAATCTGGCATTTAATGGCCAAGGTTTGGACTTGTGGCGATGAAAAGGGCGAGTTTCGTCCCATCGCGATCCGTTCTGCCAAGTTTAGGGACCAACGATGTATTTTAGTCTATATATTATAAAAGAACCACGAACACTTAACAAGAGACTATGATCACTGTTGAAACAATACATAAACATTACAAGTCAAGCATACTTGAGACCAAGGGAATACTCGATACCAACATAATTTCAAGTTAAGTTATAATACAAGTTAATAGGAAAAGAGTGCACGCTTGTATAAAATATATAAACTAATTTTGTTGATTTTAGTTTGGATGCGATGAATGGCGAAGTTATGGTGACAAATTACTCGTCCCTAGGATGTTGTAACAGTTCAATAAATCTGATTGGCTGATTGTACACAACAACAACACAAAAATTTTGTAGCTAAGTGTTGCCGGAATCTATTTAAAAAGCTTGTTACTTTTCACCAAAACATGTAACCATTAAAAAAAAATGTTTTGACTTTTCGTCAAAAGTCATTTTGTTTATTCTATATAAACATATTTTGGTCTTTGATATCATATCATATGAACAAATTTCAAAAACTTCTTCATATACTTTTGCTTTATTTCTTGCGTCTAAAATTTGAGTATTTTCAAATCTTGTCCCAATACAGATTTTGTCTAACCCAAAGCACCAAATAACATCGAAAAATCATAGTACTAGGGAAGTAGACTATACACAATATTCATAAGGTACAGATGCACGAGCATATGAACAGAAGACAAAGAAAAAAATATACTAGGTATTACATTAGATAATCAGCTCTCTGCTGATAAAATGATACAAATTTTAGCATTCACCTCAAGTATCTAACAAAAGACAGAGATTGCAAAGTTTACATTGATTGAAGCCATATTGGTGGGGTGAGGTGGCTACGTGATTCTCCTGTGAAGTGAGGTTCAATGGTTCCGTCGGATAAATGGTATATCCCCATGTCTCTCCCTCCTCCAGTTTTACAAACACGGTACGACTCGGTAACATCATCCGTGAAGTATATGCAATTGCCTTTTATCGCTCCTGTGGTATCTTGTTCTACCCAAAACGACGAGCTATGTCCCACAAACAGACTTTTGGTACCCAAATCGTTCACTCTAGACCAAATTCCTTTCTTTTTTCCCAAATCATAGCCCCAAACTTGAAAATGCTGTGTCTCGTAATATACGCCATCGTTATCATCAACCATGCCTTTTCTCATAACCACCAACAACCTCTTCCTCTCGCCGTCATCCAATCCCATAATATATACTCCGTTTAGGTCTCCATCAGCATAATAAGCATTTACTACATCTTTTGGCAACCTTGTAACCTTGCCTATTTTAGTTGGATCCCATGCTCGAATACAGAAGTCAATATCACAAGTAAAAACTCGACCGACATAGTAAGTGATATCCATTATCATCCCATGCCAAGCCTTATCATCAGCAGGTGTCCACTTATTATCTCCAATACTACAAAACCCTAGCTCCCGTGAAGATCTCCACAATACTACAACCAACGACCACTGAGCTAGGAAAACTAGCTTACTAAAGCTGGTTTCCTTTACTGAAGGCCTTAAAAATCCAGAAAAGGTGTCGGTCTTTGGAAGATTAAAGATTTCACGCGATAATGGATTGATGAGTTGTGAAGAGTGATCATCGGCCACGGTTACGAGCCACCCACATGAAGACATACATAACTTACCATATACTTCTGGGAGTCGTATCTTGCGGATGATCTTGTTTGAGAGGAGGAACAATTCACGAAACTCTTCATCTCCTATTTTCTCTGAAAGCATTAGAGATGGCAAGCGTGAAGGAGGTCCATTGCCTTTGGCAGCTTGTAAGGCCGCCAGATGCCAAGACTTACAAACCCCGGCGAAGGAGGGATAATCTTCATAGAAAACGATATGTTTGCGTGCTAATACATCAAGTATCTTAGGTGAAATCTTCGACCAGTCCATTGTAAAACGTAACACCTTAAAAAAAAGAACTAATATTAGATGCTAATGCAATACATGTTAGTCAGATTAAGTTGTTATAACCTTACTAGTCAAAAGGTATAACTCAAATTTACACTGATTTCCCATTTTAATATATAGCATGTGTGATCAAATCATGCCACAAAACTAACTCTAGATGACTAAACTGTTGTACACTAAAAGCACCAACCAATATATAAGAAAACGACAATGGCCAGCACAACTCACAGAACTAGTTCCACTCTACAAATATTATTGTTTCCGGTAGTAATAATGGCCATGGTTACAGAATTCATAATCTGAATCTTACGGTACATTCATTATGTTTAGGACAAGAAGCAACCTTTAGCATATATAGCAAAACTAAACGCATAACTCTTTTACCCTAACATCATCATTCTCAATATAAGTTTGAGAATTGACCAACTAAAAGTCACTCGAAAAATTATTGAGCAATTAAAAGTCATTTCGGCTCAAATTATGACCGATAGCCGCTTTCGGAAAGTCAGAAAACCTTGCATAGTACAAAAAATTGAAAAAATACTTTTGATACCTTAAATTGAAAAAATAAATGAAAATTTGAGTACCTAAAATTCAAATTGACCTAAAGTGTGATAACGTTTTGTGCGATTTGCCCTATCTTTTAGACCACAATGTGATGCACTCACAATCCATTGAATGGTGGCAAAATGGTCGGGTCGGGTCGGGTCACGTGTCTTAAATGGGTCTAGATGGGTTTTTTAGGAGGATGGATCTAAACGCGTCTTGGTACCTCTAGTCGGGTCAGGTTTTATTGGGCTTTTTTTAACATTTTTTTATCATGAAATTCCCGTAAACAAAGACAAATACTATTCAACATTATTTTTTTGAACGGAAACAAGTATTTACATATAAAAGAGAACAATCTACAAAGTTACATGGGTCAAAAAACTGGAAATTGTCACACAATCATAACCAATCAATATTGTGATGCGAGGACTAATAGTACATTCAATACAATGAACACAAGTAAACACGAACCCATCTCGTGGATGTGTTCTGTAGGCGTAGGCAGGTGAGCATATCAGACACAGAAGTGAAAACAATAAAGTAATTGAGCACCATCATCCATAGATACAACAAAACCAGTGACAACTCAAAGAACCAGTATCGTAAGCTTCTAGGTAAAAAATCAGGGATCATTCTAGCATGAAGACTAATTTTGTATACATAAAACTGTATACATCTAGTATCTTATCAAGAGTAAAAAAATGAAACTAATATAAGCAAGAACCAACAAACATAGATAAGCAACTAATATCCAATTAACACTACTTAAACTTAATATATCAATACTGTAAGTTTTCTTCTAACAAAAGTACGAAGATTTGGTATTTAAGCATAAAAATAATACGTAATGTAACAATACCATATAAACAGCAAGTTATATTAAACACACATAAGCAAAATAAACCTAATGATAATGGCATGCAAGTGAAATAAACAAACAAAATTGCTAAGAAGAAGATATAAACCTTGACGATGGGGGGATTCCCCAGCGACATGTCGCTGGGGATACCTTTCCCCAGCGACATGTCGCTGGGGAATCCTAGCTGGGGAAGTCTCGTAAGGGATTGTATCCCCAGCGACAATCCCCGGCGACGACGTGGGTCCCACTCAAATTTAAGTCAAAGAAGCAGTGCCACTGTGGCACATTATCCCCAGCGACATGTCGCTGGGGAATAGTCGAATTAAGCAAAATGATTAACACACTAATTATATTGATTAAGTATCCCCGGCGACATGTCGCTGGGGATACTATGGTTACTTGTTGACAAGTCAACGAGATTGCCTACTATCCCCGGCGACATGTCGCTGGGGAAACTTGGTTTTCTCGTTGACTTGTCAACGTATAGCGTGTGTTATCCCCGGCGACATGTCGCCGGGGAAAGGTCTGCATTTTTTTTTTTAATGCAGCCTGCAGTGCAGGCGATTTCCATATTTTTTCCGGAAAAAATCTACCAAATAAACCTGTACCAAAACCTGTATAGACTCGCCACAACTTGTACCAAAACACAAATACCATATAACGGATCAACGCAATACAAATAGATCACAACTTTTACATAAACACGACTCAAAAGTCAATATGTGCATTGATAGATAGGGAAACAAGTGTTTAAATGGCGCCAAGATGAACCTAATAATATATAACACAACTACCTAAAGTACCAATGTAGCATACTAATAATATATAACACAACTAGCTAAAGCTAGTACCAATGTAACATACTAATAATATATACACAACTACCTCTCGCCGTTGTTATCCTCATCACCGCCATTCTCCTCGTCATCACCACACCCACCACTCCCGCTAGCACCACCCGAGTCATACTCCCTGAACATATCCGCGTATCTGTTGTCGCTTCTGAGGAGACTCATCATAAAGCTTACATCTTTGGTGACTTTCTCGGCGGGGGCGGGCATACTTGGCCTGGATGTGGCCCGTGATGGCAATACGCGACCCACACCGGGAATATGCCCACGAAGCTTACCCCCTCTTGCCAACGCATTGATTTGATCCTCCGTGTATTCACCCGTGGCCTCAAGCTTTTTCATCTCGTCCTATGTAGTGACAAAAACACAAGATAGTAAATATATTAGTCGGGTTGCTACATTATTTCTCGATAATTCATTAAAGTGTGTTTTGAAACAAAACTTACATATATCCGGCGGTCCTCATCGTTAAGGAATACCCCATCAACAGTATGTGTTCGCCAATAAGTGTCGATGAGTGACGGGTATTCATGAGTCTCTGATGCCTGCATCTGTACATACACACGCATATAAGATGAATAATTTTAAAAACGACAAATCACAACACACCAAAGCGTATAATCAGATATATATATATATATATATATATATATATATATATATATATATATATATATATATATATATATATATATATATATATAATGTTTATTACCATATTATATATATGTATATATGCATGTAAAATAATTATAATGTTTATTACCATATTATCTCGAAGGCGAGTCAGCGTTCGGGATCCCTGTCTAGATATGACCTTGCTCTTTTGCCGGTTAAGCCGATTTGTAGCGGCTCGAGAAATGTTCTTGGGATCATTCCAAAACTTAATGTACTCATCCCAATCACCCGCTGTAATTTCCTCGGGACGTGCCCGCCTAATCGCCTCCGCATCGTAATCCCCGGTGGTGGGGTCTACCTTCCAATGTTTGGCTTTGAAAGAAGCCTTGTTAGTATTGTAGGCTTTTTGCAGGTGCGAGTTTATGCCTTCGTGGATCTGGGGCCAGCGGGAGGAGTCGATGTGCGGCCTGAGGTCAAATAGGGTCTGCCATCATATACAACAAAACGAAAAAAGAGTTAGAGATATAATTTATATATTTATTTAAATTTGTTTATTTATTTATATGATATAAATAAATAAGCGAATTTAGATAAATATACACAATTAAATAAATGAACACGATAATGAAATAAACATAAAAGGATAACTGACCCCAATATCTGAAATGATTCCCGCCTTCTTCTCCTTCGGGACCTTGTCCCAAGAAGGGTAGTAAAACGGCACCTTCCTAACGACCTCCCCTATGTAGTTAGACCAATGCGCCGCATGGGGGCCGAGAGGGTTTAAGGTTTGTTTGTCACCCACCTCAAAAGTGATCGACACGGGACCTTTTTCGTCTACGATTGCCTTCAGCGAAAGGTTCCGGGTCTTGTCGCGGGTATTCAGCCTGCCCGCTGCCCTGCCGCCCAAATTGGGCTTTCGTTTACCTTTGCCTGCAAAATCAAGTTAGTGATAAAAGTCATAAATATGTATCAAATTTATGCTTGTATTACAATACTCCGGAAATTCTTACCTTTGTTAATGAAGCTTGCCCAGCAACCGGTGGGTACGCGGTCTGGAGGGGGACGATCCTCCCCGCCACCGTCACCGCCGTGGGACCGTGCAACATCTGTCGACATCTGTACAAGTACAATTAGCATAAGATATAGAAATTCATGAACAAAATAATATAAGCATGCACACATCCAAATACATACACATCCAAATAAATATACACATTTAAACAATCGACAACAATTTCATTCATTCATTCAAATATATAAGTGTATTTTGCAAGTTACAACTCAAGACCAAACGGGGGACTTTCCGAAATTAATTTCTAATAAATTAATTTCGGACGGGTTTTCTATAGGATGATTAATTTTAGACGGGGATTTTCCAAAATTAATCACTAAAATCCTAAAACAACTAATTATTATAAACTATAAACGGCTCATATCAACAAATAATAACTATAAACTAACAAAATAATATAAACGAGCACATGTCAACAAATAATAACTATAAACTATAAACTACATATCATTTCACTTTTTTAACATACATACCATTATTTTAACATACATACCATTTCACTTTTTAACATACATACCATTTCACTTTTTTAACATACATATCATTTCACTTTTTTAACATACATACCATTATTTTAACATACATACCATTTCACTTTTTTCACCAAATAATAACTATAAACTAACAAAATTTAAACAACTAATTATTATAATTATAAACGAGCACATTTCAAGGCAATTGAACTAATAATAACTATAAACTAACAAAATTTAAACAATAAACATTCCCCAGCGACATGAATAAACATTCCCCAGCGACATGTCACCCGGGATACCAAAAGGAGAAAAAAAAAAATATTACATACCTTGTCTAGCCTCCTCGTCGCCTACTGCCAAAAAAAAAAAAAAAATTAACTTTCCAAGTTAACAACTTACAACAATAATAATCTGCATAAATTATAACATACCTCGCTCTTGCTCCTCGTCGGTCCTCGTCGGCTACTGCCAAAAAAAAAAAAAACTTCACTTTTTTAACTAACAACAACTTACAACAATAATAATCTGCAAAAATCATAATATAATTAACTAATTTAGTTGAATAACATTTAAAATTTGTAAAACAAACCGTGTAACGTGTGGTGGTGGTGATGGTGGATGCGTTGGTGGTGATGGTGGATGCGGTGGTGGTGATGGTTGATGATTGTTGGTGATGGTGGATGCGTTTTTGCTGCAGAAATCGCCACAGGAAGGAGGAGGATAAGGTTTTTTTTTTTTTTTCGTTTTCTGCAGTGAAGAAGATATCTAGATCTACTTTATGATAAGGTTTTTCCCCGGCGACAATCCCCGGCGACATGTCGCTGGGGAAAGGTATAGTTTTTGTCGTTTAGCGAAAATGGCGCGATAACGAAAATTTTGGTGGGTATGTATCCCCGGCGACATGTCGCCGGGGAAAACTATTTAATTTTATTTTTTATAATCCCCAGCGACATGTCGCCGGGGAAAACTATTTAATTTTTTTTTTTTTTTTTTTTTTTTTTTTTTTTTTTTTTTTTTTTTGGTTAAAATTTAATTACTTTATGTTGTTAACGACTTCAAAAGAATACGATTTTATCTTTTATTTTTATTATAATCCTAAATATTTTCCTTTCTTTTAATATAAACTCGGGAACAAAGAGTTACCATTCGGTATCTTTATATTCTTATATGAGAGTTAGATTTACAATCTAGTAACGGGCTAGAGGAACAAGAACATATTACATCAAAATGTTGCATGCAATATTTAATTGGATCAAGAAGCCAAACGATGCATAGTTGAATGTGTTTTATAAATCTATGATTCAACGAAGAATAATTATGGTTACACATTAGACGTTCAACATCCGAGTCGGTATGTTATGGTTACACATTAGACGTTCAACGGATGAGTCGGTATGTTATGCTTACACATTAGACGTTCAACGGATGAGTCGGTATGTTATGGTTACACATTAGACGTTCAACGGATGAGTCCGTATGTTAGGGTTACACATTAGACGTTCAACATCCGAGTCGGTATGTTATGGTTACACATTAGACGTTCAACATCCGAGTCGGTATGTTATGGTTACACATTAGACGTTCAACACCCGAGTCGGTATGTTATGGTTACACATTAGACGTTCAACGGATGAGTCGGTATGTTATGGTTACACATTAGACGTTCAACGGATGAGTCGGTATGTTATGGTTACACATTGGACGTTCAACGAATGAGTCGGTATATTATGGTTACACATTAGACGTTCAACGGATGAGTCCGTATGTTAGGGTTACACATTAGACGTTCAACATCCGAGTCGGTATGTTATGGTTACACATTAGACGTTCAACATCCGAGTCGGTATGTTATGGTTACACATTAGACGTTCAACACCCGAGTCGGTATGTTATGGTTACACATTAGACGTTCAACGGATGAGTCGGTATGTTATGGTTACACATTAGACGTTCAACGGATGAGTCGGTATGTTATGGTTACACATTGGACGTTCAACGAATGAGTCGGTATGTTATGGTTACACATTGAACGTTCAACGGATGAGTCGATATGTTATGGTTACACATTAGACGTTCAACGGATGAGTCGATATGTTATGGTTAGACATTAGACTTTGAACGGATGAGTCGTTATGTTATGGTATACGTATTATTATTATTATTATTATTATTATTCTTATTCTTATTATTATTATTATTACCATTACTATTATTATTAATAAAGTCAAACGAAGTCAAACGGTATCCCCGGCGACATGTCGCTGGGGAAAAGTGAAAAATAAAATTTTAAAGTAATCAAAGTAACACTAATTACATATTTTAAATAATGAGTCGGTATGTTATGGTTACACATTAGACGTTCAACGGATGAGTCGGTATGTTATGGTTACACATTAGACGTTCAACGGATGAGTCGGTATGTTATGGTTACACATTGGACGTTCAACGAATGAGTCGGTATGTTATGGTTACACATTAGACGTTCAACGGATGAGTCCGTATGTTAGGGTTACACATTAGACGTTCAACATCCGAGACGGTATGTTATGGTTACACATTAGACGTTCAACATCCGAGTCGGTATGTTATGGTTACACATTAGACGTTCAACGGATTAGTCGGTATGTTATGGTTACACATTAGACGTTCAACGGATGAGTCGGTATGTTATGGTTACACATTAGACGTTCAACGGATGAGTCGGTATGTTATGGTTACACATTAGACGTTCAACGGATGAGTCGGTATGTTATGGTTACACATTAGACGTTCAACATCCGAGTCGGTATGTTATGGTTACACATTAGACGTTCAACGGATGAGTCGGTATGTTATGGTTACACATTAGACGTTCAACGGATGAGTCGGTATGTTATGGTTACACATTAGACGTTCAACGGATGAGTCCGTATGTTAGGGTCACACATTAGACGTTCAACGGATGAGTCCGTATGTTAGGGTTACACATTAGACGTTCAACATCCGAGTCGGTATGTTATGGTTACACATTAGACGTTCAACGGATGAGTCGGTATGTTATGGTTACACATTAGACGTTCAACGGATGAGTCGGTATGTTATGGCTACACATTAGACATTCAACGGATGAGTCCGTATGTTAGGGTTACACATTAGACGTTCAACATCCGAGTCGGTATGTTATGGTTACACATTAGACGTTCAACGGATGAGTCGGAATGTTATGGTTACACATTAGACGTTCAACGGATGAGTCGGTATGTTAGGGTTACACATTAGACGTTCAACGGATGAGTCCGTATGTTAGGGTTACACATTAGACGTTCAACATCCGAGTCGGTATGTTATGGTTACACATTAGACGTTCAACGGATGAGTCGGTATGTTATGGTTACACATTAGACGTTCAACGGATGAGTCGGTATGTTATGGTTACACATTAGACGTTCAACGGATGAGTCCGTATGTTAGGGTTACACATTAGACGTTCAACATCCGAGTCGGTATGTTATGGTTACACATTAGACGTTCAACATCCGAGTCGGTATGTTATGGTTACACATTAGACGTTCAACACCCGAGTCGGTATGTTATGGTTACACATTAGACGTTCAACGGATGAGTCGGTATGTTATGGTTACACATTAGACGTTCAACGGATGAGTCGGTATGTTATGGTTACACATTGGACGTTCAACGAATGAGTCGGTATGTTATGGTTACACATTGAACGTTCAACGGATGAGTCGATATGTTATGGTTACACATTAGACGTTCAACGGATGAGTCGATATGTTATGGTTAGACATTAGACTTTGAACGGATGAGTCGTTATGTTATGGTATACGTATTATTATTATTATTATTATTATTCTTATTCTTATTATTATTATTATTACCATTACTATTATTATTAATAAAGTCAAACGAAGTCAAACGGTATCCCCGGCGACATGTCGCTGGGGAAAAGTGAAAAATAAAATTTTAAAGTAATCAAAGTAACACTAATTACATATTTTAAATAATGAGTCGGTATGTTATGGTTACACATTAGACGTTCAACGGATGAGTCGGTATGTTATGGTTACACATTAGACGTTCAACGGATGAGTCGGTATGTTATGGTTACACATTGGACGTTCAACGAATGAGTCGGTATGTTATGGTTACACATTAGACGTTCAACGGATGAGTCCGTATGTTAGGGTTACACATTAGACGTTCAACATCCGAGACGGTATGTTATGGTTACACATTAGACGTTCAACATCCGAGTCGGTATGTTATGGTTACACATTAGACGTTCAACGGATTAGTCGGTATGTTATGGTTACACATTAGACGTTCAACGGATGAGTCGGTATGTTATGGTTACACATTAGACGTTCAACGGATGAGTCGGTATGTTATGGTTACACATTAGACGTTCAACGGATGAGTCGGTATGTTATGGTTACACATTAGACGTTCAACATCCGAGTCGGTATGTTATGGTTACACATTAGACGTTCAACGGATGAGTCGGTATGTTATGGTTACACATTAGACGTTCAACGGATGAGTCGGTATGTTATGGTTACACATTAGACGTTCAACGGATGAGTCCGTATGTTAGGGTCACACATTAGACGTTCAACGGATGAGTCCGTATGTTAGGGTTACACATTAGACGTTCAACATCCGAGTCGGTATGTTATGGTTACACATTAGACGTTCAACGGATGAGTCGGTATGTTATGGTTACACATTAGACGTTCAACGGATGAGTCGGTATGTTATGGCTACACATTAGACATTCAACGGATGAGTCCGTATGTTAGGGTTACACATTAGACGTTCAACATCCGAGTCGGTATGTTATGGTTACACATTAGACGTTCAACGGATGAGTCCGTATGTTAGGGTTACACATTAGACGTTCAACATCCGAGTCGGTATGTTATGGTTACACATTAGACGTTCAACGGATGAGTCGGTATGTTATGGTTACACATTAGACGTTCAACGGATGAGTCGGTATGTTATGGTTACACATTAGACGTTCAACGGATGAGTCCGTATGTTAGGGTTACACATTAGACGTTCAACATCCGAGTCGGTATGTTATGGTTACACATTAGACGTTCAACATCCGAGTCGGTATGTTATGGTTACACATTAGACGTTCAACACCCGAGTCGGTATGTTATGGTTACACATTAGACGTTCAACGGATGAGTCGGTATGTTATGGTTACACATTAGACGTTCAACGGATGAGTCGGTATGTTATGGTTACACATTGGACGTTCAACGAATGAGTCGGTATGTTATGGTTACACATTGAACGTTCAACGGATGAGTCGATATGTTATGGTTACACATTAGACGTTCAACGGATGAGTCGATATGTTATGGTTAGACATTAGACTTTGAACGGATGAGTCGTTATGTTATGGTATACGTATTATTATTATTATTATTATTATTCTTATTCTTATTATTATTATTATTACCATTACTATTATTATTAATAAAGTCAAACGAAGTCAAACGGTATCCCCGGCGACATGTCGCTGGGGAAAAGTGAAAAATAAAATTTTAAAGTAATCAAAGTAACACTAATTACATATTTTAAATAATCAAATGAATCCCCGGCGACATGTCGCTGGGGAAACATGTAAAATAAAATTTTAAAGTAATAAAATTAACACTAATTACATATTTTAGATAATCAAATGAATCCCCGGCGACATGTCGCTGGGGAAAGGCAAGCGGGAAAAGTTCCCGCCACGTTGCACGATGAAATTTTCGGTCAAAATATAACAATGGTATCCCCGGCGACATGTCGCCGGGGAAAACCTCTCCATAATTTAACTGACTTTTCTACGAGACTTTGTGCCACGTAGGATATATTTTTGTCGTTTAGTGATGATTCCCCAGCGACACCTGTCGCCGGGGAAAACAGCGATGGGGAAACTGGTAAATGTGGTAGTGAGTTTTCTTCTAACAAAAGTACGAAGATTTGGTATTTAAGCATAAAAATAATAATGTAACAATAGCATATAAACAGCAAGTTATATTAAACACACATAAGCAAAATAAACCTAATGATAATGGCATGCAAGTGAAATAAACAAACAAAATTGCTAAGAAGAAGATATAAACCTTGACGATGGCGGTTAGGGTTTGGTGTGCCTTTTGGTTTTTCTCTCAGAAAGTTGTTTGGGCTTTTGTTTAAATATTAAAGGGGAAGGCTTTATTTGGTATGATCCATGTATTGTAGTTTAGGGCTAATAACAGTATATTTATCTTTCTACAAAAATAACTCTTTTAGACATTAATGTTGACATTTTTTGTCTTTCTTTAAGTAACAATAATATGACCATTTTACCCTTTTTGAATTTTTTTCGAAATATTATATTTTTCGCAATATTTTTTGAAAATTTTTTTTTTGAATTTTTTTTTTAAAATTTTTGTTCCAAATTTGTTTTTTTCTGATTTTTTTTTTTTGAAATTCCTTTTTTTTGAAATTTTTTTCTGAAATAATTTTTTTAAGAATTTTTTTTTGACATGCGATTTTTTATTTTTATTTTTTAGATTAAAAAAATTTCTGAAACTTTTTTTCGATTTTTTTTTTTAAATATTTTTCGAATGGTAAAATGGTCATAATACTTAAAGAAAGGCAAAAATGTCAACATTAATGTCTTAAAAAGTTATTTTTTTAGTTCGCTACGCAAAACTGCCATTCTTAAAAAGTATAGTGTTTTAATAGGTTATTAGCCCTAATATAATCCCCCTCGGTCTCTCTTTTATGTTATTGTCAAAATAATTGTCAATGCCAAAATATATAAATTGAAATAGTTTAAGTTTATTTTATTACCCTTAATCAAAATTATTATTTACAAAGTTAACTGGAATAATTAATTAAAAGTCAAAGTGTAAACTGTCTTTTAATGGCTTTTACAAAAATCAAAACAATAATAAATGCATTTTTTTAAGCTGTGTTTTTAGTCGGAAGACAATAATTTTAGAACGGATGAAGTAATTACAAGAGTAAAATACAACATTTGTCTATTTATTTGTATATAATATACGCGAGAAATCTTTAAAAAAATACGTTCAAGTTCCTTACTATGCATTTTTTGCATTCTCTGAAGTCTTTTTGACTAACAGGTGTTAGTCAATACCATTTAATTACCTCACGTGTTCACGTGAGGTCATGAATGTCATTTCACGCATTGCAACCCAACTCTAGTTGCAAAATTTTCCAACTACTTGTTGCGGATCGTTTCTAAGTATCCCTAATTTTGAAACTGAGCAAGTACTTCAACAAAATATTTCCTACCAACAACTCTTACGAAAGATAACTTGTGTGATTTTGTTTTCAATAAATCTAATCCCACTTCTATTTCAACTCATCCCTAATTTTCTTTTCAATAAATCTAATCTCACTCATCTCTGCATAAATCACTTCTCCAAAAAAACCCTAATTTTGTAAAGTCTTGAATATATCAAACTGATTGTTGTGTTATTCGATTTAGCCAAGCAAATTGGTGCCCTAACTTTATACCATACCCCATTTGGCATAAAATATTTTTAAAATTTTATTCATTACATTGTTTTTTTTTTTTTAAAGGCATTCATTATATTGTTTTATATTCCATTTTATGGGTGAATTTGTGTTTGTTGAGTGTTGTAGTTCTAATGGATAGCCAACAAGCTGTGGTATTCAAAATAAACATAGATGGTTTTATTTTTATTTGCTCCACTAAGGTATAAACAAGGCATAATTATGGAAGTTAAGGCGTGTACAACTGATAGGATTATGTTTAGTTCACTGTTATATTTTTCTTTTGCCAAGGTTAAGCGAAATATATAGGCTTTGTTTTTCTATATACTTAGATAGTCACTTGAAAATGGTTTGAAGTTAATTTAGTGATCATGATGTTCAAACAATGTTTGACACGGCTGAAAGGCATGGCCGAGTTGATATGTTTGTTGCTCATAAGCCATATAAGCTATTTGATTATTACTTTAGGCTCAAAGCAGTGGTGGTGAGTCACTCAACTCCACCTCAACTTTCTCTCTCCTCTCATTTTCACTCACTTCCACTCACCATACATATGTATTGGTCACCATTCCTCACATTTTATTAAAATACTCATTTTATACAAAATATACCCTACTAAATATTCTACACACACTTACAAAACAAATAAAAAACAGTTACTTTTGTTTTGGGTCCCACGTTGTCAGCCAACAGTGCATGGTAAGTAACTCACCAAAGTTGCACAAATTTGATCGTCAGTTGGACTTCCGTTTTGGTGATTTGACCGTCAGTTGGGGGTATGGTGACCTACTCACCATCCACTCCGGACAACCTTAAGAACTTTTTGTTAGAGGCGTCTGATGAGGAGGTTTTGGCTTGGGGTAAGGAAGAATATAGGTTACATTACTTAAGCTCGCCACCTTTTAAGTGTTGGAAATGTATATATTTACAAACATGTGAATGTCCGGATTCGAACTCGTGACCACGGGATTGCACACATTAGCGAATGAGAATTAAAGTTAATAATTAATGTTTATGTTTACGATTCATTATTGCACATTAAGTCCGGTTAACGATCGTTAAGTATTTAACGGAAAAATGACTAACGACCGTTAAATGAAAAGAGAATGACTAGTAATGGAAAATCTTGAAAGTGAAAAGTTAAGGGTTTTCCTTGGGCTTTCTTCATGGCCGGCCAAGGGGGGCTTCCCAAGCCCTAATCCATAGCTTGTTCCCAAAGTTTTCTATCTACTATATAAACAAGGCTAGGTTCTAGGGTTTTTCATCACTTGTGCATTGAATTAACCTAGATCTCTCCTCTTCTCTCTCTTGTCCCTATTTCGGCCGAACACCCCTTGTAAGGGAGTTTGGTATCGTTTTTCTTAAACGAGGACTTGTGTTAGATCTAGCAATCGCTTGATTCATTGGTTAATTCGTGTGTACAAGAACGTGGTAGTAAGACACTATTCTTACACCATATTGGTTTGAGTTGTAGAACGGTAAGTGACAACTCTTCAAACCACTTCTTTGTTTTGCTCAAAGGATCTGACATTCACAAGAGGTACGTTACGCATACTTTCAGTTAATTATTTATTTGTTATGATCTTTAAGTCTTTCGCTGTGTACTCTTGATGTCTTTATGTTTTATTGTATTTTATATATCATAAACACAACAGTGGCATCACGAGCCTTGTATAACAAGTAATTAATTACTGAAACACATAAATAAAATAAACATGTTGTGTTATTATTTGTATGCGTAGATCTAGGGTTTGCAAAACCTAAACCCTAATTTTTTTTGGGGGGGGGGGGGCGTTTATTTTGGTGCCCTAATTAGGGTTTTGTAAACTAAAGTTTTAATTGGATTAGAAACCCTAAGATGCATGCAACTTTATGTGTATATGCGTAACTCTGTTTAATTGCATTAATTGTTAAGTGTAATTTTATGTCCATGATAATTATCTGCGTGTTTTATCATGGATATGTTTTTATTGTATGTTCTACTTGTTTAAGTGATATACACTAATTTATGATAGATCTAAAATTGGGGAAGACCTCAATCATTATTAATTTAATCAACTATGTGCTATGTGGTATATATTTAATTTTGACTTACGCAATCGATGAATCGATGCATGTGGCTCACCTTGTACATAGGTGAAAACGGGTGAAAGTCTTGATTAAATATATGCATATTGACAGATCTAGAATTGGTTATTAATAGGATTTATCAAAAACGTTTGCATGTGGCTATTTGATATGCATGACTTATTTTTTGTTATGCATTCATTGTTTATTTGTTTATTTTTACAAATACTTGCTTGTTTGTTATGTGTAACAAGGGTATTTTTACAAGAAAAATAAACTGACCTAAACAATGGTGAAACATGTATTTTTAAGAATAGTAATCATAATCGTTTAATTGATTGATGACTTTGGTACAAATGACTGAACGGCTCACCCATGAGAATGAACTATAAAGGGGTTAATAAAGAAGTGCGCACAGTCACACTGAAAGGATGTCTAAGGTTGTGCTTTAGCGCATACCTGGTCCTCTGCCCTCTGTAAGTTTGAATGGAGCTACTTAGTAAGCCATTAAATGTGCAAGCTCATCTTAAGGGCGAATTAGTGTTAATTCCATGCGCCACTTCGGTGGTAATTATCCGAAACACTAAGTGTTTACACTTATGCAAAAGTACGGTATAATGGATGATAATTAACACTAAATTCCTTGATTGGTGAAACCAATACCTCAATTAAAGTTTGATGATGAAAAACTTAAACATTAAAACAAGATATAAATGTTTTAATAAAACCTATGTTACGAAGATGAATGCATGACATCTTTGTACATATTTGATTTAACATCAAAAATTATTTTCTCTTTTAATTTAAGTTATATGTCATCCAAAGAAACGGAAACATCTAAGATTACTTTCTATTTGCGTGAGAACGTGACTTAGATCGTAATCAAAGGGTAAAATGTCCACGTGTCGTGAGAACGGGCATGGACGATTTTGCAGTTTCTTAAGTTGGACAACTTAATTGAGTTAGGCAGTGAGAACTGGCAACTCAAGGCATAAGATGAGATAAAACATGTTTACATGGCGATTGAAATTGGCTATATGTAAATCCCATAAATCTAGGAATTGCAATTGATATTGGCAATTGAGCAAAAGCTCTACCATTTTGTATAAGGTTCATTACTAGCAGATCAACTGACGTGATGAAATTACGACAATTTGGATCCTAGTTTTCAATAAATATTAATTGGTTATATGAATATGAACCTTGGGTATTTAATTGTTTATTGAAAAGGAAAATTATCAAAATTATGGTTTTTTGAACTTTTTCTGTAGATGGCTCAATCTGAAAACACTATGAGCTTAATGAGTGCCGCTTTCAAAGATATGATTGGAAGGGACAAGCTGACTGGCCCTAATTTCAATGATTGGCATCGTTCACTTAGGATCATCCTTCGTGTTGCAAAAAGGGTTGAAATTTTGACTACACCTCTGCCTGATGCTCCTCTCGACACGACAACTGCTCTTGAACAAGAGGCATATCGTGTTGCATATGAGAAGCACAATGATGTGGCGTGTCTTATGCTTTCGGGGATGTCTGCTCAATTGCAAAAACAATTTGAGCACTATCCGCCTATGAGCATGCTAGATGAACTCAAACGTATGTTTGAGAAGCCACCAGCAGCTGAACTGTATGAACTAATTGAAAAGGTTCACAGCAGCAAGCAGGAGGTTGGCAAATCTGTCTCCGACCACGTCCTCGAGATGAAGCATCACTTGGACTAATTGGAGAAGCTCGGCTGTGGTTACTCGAATAATGTATGTGTCGGCCTCATCAATCATTCCCTTAATCAGGAACGATTTGGTGATTTTGTCCGAAATTTTAACATGCATTGCACGGGGAAGACAGTGAATGAGTTACATGAAATGCTTGTAGACTACGAGAAGAGATTGCCAAAGAAGGCTCCTACACCTGCTGTACTCGCAATACAGGGTGGTAGGGTGAATAAGCCTAAGCCGCAAGCAGATAAGAAAGGGAAAGGAAAAGGAAAGGGGAAACAAGTTGTCATCCCACCAGCTCCTAAGAAGAACCCTGGAAAGAAAAAGGATAATCCTAAGAAGGATTTATCTTGCCACCACTGCAACTCACCAGGCCACTGGAAGCGGAACTGTCCATTTTATCTAAATGAGTGCCTTCAGAATAAAAATAAGATGGTGCCTAGCTCATCAGGTATTTTTATGTTTGAATTATTTTCTTTTCCTCATAAGCAAAATTCCTGGATATATGATACAGGATGTGGTACTCACATCTGTAATACATCGCAGGGACTTAGAGGGGCGAAGAAGCTGACCTGTGGAGATAGATACTTGTACGTTGGAAATGGAAAGCGTGCAGCTGTCGAAGCCATAGGGACTTTTGATTTAGTGTTGCCTTCGGGCTTAATTTTGGAACTAAATAATTGTCATTATGCACCCTCCATTGTTAGGGGTGTCATTTCAGTTTCTTTGTTAAAAGATATTGGTTTTGTGCACACTTTTACCAGTTATGGAATTTCAGTTTCTTTAAATAATGTTTTTTACTTTAATGCAATTCCTATGCTTGGTGTGTTTGAAATTGATATGGATGGTTGTATATCCAATGAAAATAATTCGTTGTATAGCATTAGAAATAAGAAGAGCAAGTCGAACTGTGACTCTTCTTATCTTTGGCATTGTCGCCTTGCCCATATTGGCAAGAAACGCATGGAAAAGCTGCAACACGATGGGCTTTTACAAACGGTCAATGATGAATCATTTGACAAATGCGAGTCTTGCATAGCTGGGAAGATGACAAGGAAACCTTTTTCACCACAAGTGGAAAGGGCTTCTGATCTACTTGGATTGATACACACTGATGTGTGTGGTCCACTTAGACATGTGTCAAAACGTGGTGCTGTCTACTTCTTAACCTTTACGGATGATTTCAGTCGTTATGGTTATATTATTTACTTAAACATAAACATGAAGTCTTTGAAACATTTAAGGTTTTCAAAAGTGAAGTAGAATTACAACTCGGTAAGAAGATTAAAGCTCTTCGATCCGATAGAGGTGGTGAGTATATAAGTCAAGAGTTCAAAGATTACTTAGCTGAGTGTGGAATTATCCAGCAACTCACATCTCCTTATACTCCACAACAAAATGGTGTATCTGAAAGGAGAAATCGTACCTTACTTGACATGGTACGATCAATGTTTGAACTTACGACTCTTCCTTTTACTTTTTGGGATTATGCTCTTGAAACCGCTATTCGCATTTTGAATATGGTTCCAACAAAGAAGGTTGTTAAAACTCCATATGAAATATGGACAGGAAAAGCTCCCAACTTTTCTTACTTAAAGGTCTGGGGATGTGAAGCGTTTGTTAAACGTGACACACCTGATAAGCTCCAAGCCAGATCTGTTAAGTGTATCTTTGTAGGATACCCTAAGGAAACTATGGGTTACTACTTTTACTACCCATAGAAACTAATGTAAGAAAAATGGACAAAAATGTAAAAAAACAGACAAAAACGGGCAAAAACGAATAAAAATAGAAAAAACAGACGAAAACGAATGAAAACGTTAGAAAATAAAATATGAGTGAATAATAATAATAATAATAATAATAATAATAATAAGTGATGTTTTTATAAATAAAAAATAAATAAATAAAAAATAATAATAATAATAATAATAATTAAAAAAAAATAAAGTATAAAAGTAAATTGCAAAATACATCCCTCTTATATTTAAAAGATCAAACTGCAAAATACATCCCTTATATGAGTAAAATGACCAAAACAGCCCTCCCGTTAGCAGTTAACGAAAGAAACTAACAGAGTTAGTGACCAAGGATGTAATATGGCTAACGTTTGGCTAACGAAGGATGTAACCAGCCAATAGTTTCTGACATGGATGTAAGGTCTCAAAAACTGTAAACCACAGGGATGTATTTTGCAGTTTACTCTTTGAACTATATATCAGATCTAGTTGCCAAAAGTATATATCAAATATGTCTCTATAAACAAATTTTGGTAAACCGTGCTTTATTTTGTGTTCTGGACAGTCAAACAGGCCACAACCTGATAACAACCCGACAACCCAACCCGATTCAACCCGACCCGTTTTGACCCGAAACCTGATAACCCGATATTTTATATGTTCAGGTTAGGGTCAATTTTTGGGACACCAAAACCCGAATCAACCCGACCCGATTCAACCCGACTCATTTTGACCCGAAACCTGATAACCCGATATTTTATATGGTCGGGTTAGGGTCAATTTTTGGGACACCAAAACTCGAATCAACCCGACCCGATAACACCCCAGCTAGGGGATGGTGTATAAACAATGACTTAATTTGTAATTACGTATTTAATTATTTAATAAATTGTATTGACTTTTATAAGTAAAAATACTTTAGTCTAACGATATTAATCATTTTAAATTTTAAGTAAATGTTTTTTTTTATATGTAGTATCGTCTTCTTCTACTTCAAGTTTTCGTTAAACTTTTATTTCTTTCAAATAAAGAGTTTCTAAGTATAACTGAATTTGAACTAATAAAATGATATGGTCAATTTCAACTCACTTATACCAAATTATATC
Source organism: Chrysanthemum seticuspe (assembly GCA_019973895.1). NCBI lineage: Eukaryota > Viridiplantae > Streptophyta > Magnoliopsida > Asterales > Asteraceae > Chrysanthemum > Chrysanthemum seticuspe. Next base: position 255,576,261 of record BPTQ01000003.1, on the reverse strand, counting down.
TTCGCAATTAGCTCTTAACCCCACCCTAGCGGGATTGGATTTGTTGTTGTTGTATTTGTTAAAATGTATATTTTTTGAAACAACTAAAAGAAAATTTGTATTTTTTCAGAGCGTCAACTTTTTACGCATTTATATATCATATATATCTAAGTTAAGTGTCGCTGATGAAACTTGAACCAACAACCTATTGCTGGCCTTGCTGGCCTATTGATAGATCTTCTACATTTTTATTCATATTACACGACGCATGCCACCGGTTTATTTTTGGTAAAAAGAAACAATACTTGTTTGGCAACGTTGCCCGAAAGGTGGGACTTGGGAGTGTCGCTTCTTTGCTTTAACAATGATCTTATTAATATGATTTTAACATATGACAAAATACATTTACATAGAAGGAATGCATCCTTGGGTGATACTTGTTGGGGGTTATCTCCCAGAACAGGGTTAAGACAATCAATGACAATAGCAATAGAAACAAATAACAAGGTCAGCAGTAACAGATACCACTAGGTGGTTACCGGATATCACTTGGAATCGTGTGATCACTTTCCAAAGTAAACTATTCGACCCTAATGCCTGGGTATCACGAATATCTACTTGGGATAAGACCAAATGCAGTTAGAGAATTAGGCACAATTCTATAACCCTTTCGCTAGTAAGTGTTTACGTTTTCTGTGTGCTCCTCATGCATGTTCAGATCTCCTATATATAGGAGGTTACTCTTGAGCTATTCCAATGGAATTATGAGTATTAATCGGCCCATTAATAGCCTCATAATTATCCCCATTATAGCCGTTAGTGGTTACATGACCAATTAAACGTGGTCATAAAGAAGTTGTAACTGCCATTTAGCAGTACTTTCCATAAGCAGTACTTTCCACTAGCAGTACTTTCACTTACAGTGGAAATACAGCCTATCAGTGGAAACACTGCTTATCAGTACTTTCATAGCATCAGTACTTTCACAGTGCTACAGTGGAAACACTGCCTATCAGTGGAAGCACTGCTTATCAGTGGAAACCACAAGCAGTACTTTCCACAAGCAGTACTTTCACCAACAGTACTTTCACCAAGCAGTACCTTCACCAGTACTACCAATACAAACCACTATAAGAGTCAGGGTGTTCATGAACCTTATGGGTGTACACTCCGTACCTCCTAACCCATTACAAGGTGTGAACTAATCCCACAAGTGCACTAAATTTTCCAACAATACTATGCACTAACAAGATAGCATTACTCTTTATTTTACTTTATATAATGTTGGCTGTTAGACCAGATTAGTTATGTGGCTTTCCAATGTAGAGGTCGGAGACAGGCCTCTGCTCCAAATAACCTGAGAGGACTCGTCCCTAAGAGCACAAGGTGTGGTGCCTTAGGTTAAGGTTTAAAACCATGTCACGTGAGCGCCTTAACTCAATAAAAAAACACCCTTATCATAAGTTCATAACTTACCCAAGTTAAACCTTAACTCAACAACAATTTACAAAAACAACCCTTCATTTAGGGGGCAGGAAAAAAAAAAAAAAAAAAAAAAAAAAAAAAAAAAAACCTTTGACGTGACGTTAGAGTGTTAACATGCCCATGTTAACACCCCCTTAACTTGGGACGCGGTATGGTTAACATCTCTTAACGCCACAATGTTAAGGGTTAACATGCAATTGCTAGTTACCATACCTTGTGCTCTAAGGCCTTGTTAATAAAAAAAAATAAAAATGGTTTCAGACTCAAAGATTGCTACTTATTGCTTGTTTCCATTTTTAATCCAGAAAAAAGTTCCATGAAACAATATTTATAAGATACATTCAGCATATGAACAAAAGCCAAATCAGATACTAACAAAGTAGCAAGTAGCAACTATATTTCATTACATAATATCTTCACTAATATATGATGAAGGTTCTCATCCCATTGACCTCTTTACAAAAAACCAAACACAAACACCGGATTACGAAAGTTTACATTGATTGAAGCCATATCGGTGGGGTGAGATGGCTACGTGATTTTCCCGTGAAGTGAGGTGCAATGAAATATTTGTCAGATAGATCGTATATCCCCATGTCTCCCCCTCCTCCATCTTCACTTTCACGGTATGCCTCAACAACGTCATCTGTGAAGTATATGCAATTGCCCTTAATCACCCCTGTAGTGTCCTCAATCCAAAACGACGAACTATGTCCCACAAACAAAGTTTTGTTACCCAAATCACTCACTTTTGACCATTCTCTATTTTCCAAATCAAAGTCCCAAACTTGAAAATACATTGTCACATAATCACCCTCATCCTTGATCGGGCCTTTTCTGCTAACCACCAACAACCTCTTCCTCTCGCCATCATCCAATCCCATAATATATGATATGCCTAGGTCTTCCTCATTATCAGCATAAAAATCTGCAGGAACATGTGAATGAAGGACGACTATTTTTGTAGGATCTTCCCCATGAACATCCCATACTTGGATGTCGTATATAAAATTAAAAAGATAAACTTCTCTGTTATAGTAAGTGATATCCATTATCGAACTCTCAGCGTTATCAATATTAGAATGAGAATGTTTGAGAATGTGTTGTCTGTTTATTCATGATAGGGAAGGATTCATATATAGGGAACAAACCCTAACCAAAGATGCTTTGGGCCTTGGCCCATACAAACTGTCTAACACTCCCCCGCAGTTCGAGCGGCGAAATCGCGAAAGCTCGAACTGGACATAAATAAAGAAACAACAATAAAACACATCACGTGCTTTTTCTAACACAAATACTACTACATAATTGATTTTCAAAAAAATGCTTTTCATCATATACTCCTGCTCCACCATTGACTGTTACCCTCACTTTTTACTCTCCTTTGTCGACACAAAACAGAAAAGCAAACTTAATAATGATGCCTTCTCTCCTTCTTTTTGACTTTCAACTCCAAAATATTCCATCTTCAACATCATTTACAGAAAAACATTCAAAAGAAAGATACCAAAGAGACAAATGGGTATTCAAATCTCAGCTTGAACAAGAAAACCCATACAAACTGTTAAGCCTATGTTCATAGTATTAACGAGAAGATGCCAAAGAAGACATTTATTAGAATGAGAATGTTTGAGAATGTGTTGTCTGTTTATTCATGATAGGGAAGGATTCATATATAGGGAACAAACCCTAACCAAAGATGCTTTGGGCCTTGGCCCATACAAACTGTCTAACAATCAACAGGGGTCCACTTTTTATCTCCAATACGACAATACCCTAGGTTCGCTGAACATCCCCACACTACTACAACCAATGACAACTCAGCTATGAAAAGTAGCTTCTTGATGCTGTCATACCATGTCATAGTATCTGATCCAGGAAAGGTGTCAACCTTTGGAAGCTCAAAGATTTCACGCGATAATGGATTGATGAGTTGTGATGAATGATCATCTGCCACAGTTACAAGCCACCCACATGAAGACATACATAACTTACCGGATACTTCTGGGAGCCATATCTCGCGGATGGTCTTGTTTGAGAGGAGGTATAATTCATGACACTTTTCATCTTCTACTTCCTCTGAAAGCATTAGTGATGGCAACCGGGAAGGGGGTCCATTGCCTTTGGCTTCTTTTGCAGCTTTTAAAGCCACTGTATGCCAAGACTTACAAACCCCAGCGAAAGAGTGATAATCTTCATAGAAAACGATATGTTTGCGTGCTATTACATCAAGTACCTCAGGTAACATATTCGACCATCCCACCTTTGAAAAAACTAATATTAGAAACTAATGAAATAGATAGTTAAATAGCAAAAAGCAAAGCAACAATAGCCAGATTAAGTGATTTTATCTTTATTAGTCAGAGAACTCTGAATGTATAACTCGATTTTACAAGGATTTTCTATTTCGATATACAGCACATGTGAAAATCATGCCATAAAACTAACACTAGACGACCAAACTGTCATAGACTAAAAGCACCAACAAATATAAGAAACCGGCAACGGAGACGCACCGGAATCCTGTTATAACTCACAGAAGTTTCACTCTACAAGACTACAATCGTTGTTATTTTCATTAGTAAGAATGGCCATGGTTAAAGAATTCAGAATGTGAACCTTACAGGTAAATTCACGCATGTAAAAGCGTCTTTATGTTTAGGACAAGAAGCAAACTTTTGCATATATAGCAAAATTAAACGTCATTATGCTTAGGACAAGTGATAATTATCTATAAATCTAGCTAACTTGTCCCCTTTTCAAGTTTTGTGTAGCTATCTTTTTTTTTTTTTTTTTTTTGGTCTTGAATTCCGTCTGTTATGTGTATTTTATGACCATTTTACCTCTTCATTTATCGACCTTCCTACTAACCTACTAATAGGGATGGGTCATAGGTCACAAAATACACACAATAGACACAACTCATAAGTATGTTGTATAAAAAGCACAAAAAAATGGCTAAACAGAACTCGAAAAATTGGCAAAGTTAGCTGCATTTTCGGATAAAGAGCTATCCCTTACGACAAGAAGCAACCTTTTGCATAGACAGAAAAACTAAACGCATAACTCTTTTAGACTATGGTTGTGTTTGGCGAAAGGCTTATGGGGCTTGGGCTTTTAAAATAAGCGAGCTTATAAAATAAGTATCGTTTGTCATGCGGGCTTATGAAATCATAAGCCCCTAAAAAGAGCTTAAAACTTTAGCCCCATAAAAAGGGCTAAAAACTTTAGCCCGAGGCTTTTGATTAATAAATTACTTATTTACCCACAAAATATCTAACATATACAAAACTCATTTAATTATGTCCTTTTTAGTAATTTTGCAATAATAAGTCTAAGCTTAAGCCCATTTGCCAAACAAGTTTACAAAAATACAAATTTCAACTTCGGCTTATAATAGAATACTCAGTCTCAGCCCAAGCCCCAGCAATAGCCCCAGCCCACTGGCCAAACATACCCTATGAGTAGTGATGGGGTTCCAACGCGTGGTCCCCCGTTTTGTTCATGTTTCATGGGTGGTACTGGTGGGTATGTTTGTGTTAAGTGGGCCACTTTGTGTGGTGTGTTCACGGGGTTTAGTGGTGGAAGTGGAAGGTGATAGGGCGGTGGGTTTAGTGAACCACTCCTACTAGTCTTACCATAACATCACTATCGATATAAGTTTGACTTTCTCTATGGTCAAATACTAAGTATCAGACTTACAGAACATATATTTCAAGACCACAAACAACACATGTATTCGCAATACATTGAGGGGGTGTTTGTTTCAGCTTATATAACGGGCTTATTGTTTTCGGCTTATGTTTTTTAAGCACACTTTTTGTGATTATTTGGAAACTTGTCGGCTTATATAAATTTATCATGACATAATAAACTTATATAAGCCGAAAAGTTTCAAAATAAGCCCCAAAAAGTGAGCTTACAAAACATAATCCAAAAACCAAATAAGTCGTAAGCCCGCTATATAAGCCGAAACAAATAAAAGAAAGAACCAACAAACACACATAAGCAACCAAAAGGCTTGTATCCTAGTGTTACTCATGTTGTATGAGAATGTTTCTTAACTAAAATGTTTGTCTCATATACCTAAGATAAATTAGTTGTATATATAATATCGAGATAGTAAATTGGTCTTTTTCAAAAAGAAAAAAACAAGCAACTAAAAAGCATAAAAATAATAATCCAACACTTGTTAATACTAATTTAAACAAAATATATACTTGAGGAAGGGTTTTAGGTCGTTTAAGAGAAGGTTTTTTTCGTTGGTAATGTATGCTACACATCTTCTCCATTTGATTTTTTTTCTTTCTCCAGCACAGTTATTAAGGTGTTTTTGGGATTTTCTTTGTTTTTCAAGGTTTATATTTTTGCATGGTGGGTCTTCCTTATTTTAAGTTTAAGTTTGTTTGTTTAAAGCAAATTTATTTTTAGGATAAAAAAATACTAGTATATTTTTATACTTTTGAAATTAAGTTTACATTGGCATTATATATTGATTTATTAATATTTAAAAAAAATACTATGACTAAAATTGTAAAAGAAAAATAATAGTAATAATAACTAATAATAAGCTATTGGCGTAACAACTAAAGGTTAAGTGTAATAGTAAGCACACATGATCGTGGTCATCACAGTCACATTAGTATCAACTCAATTTTCATTCTCTACAACCTTTTTCATGACCAATTTAGTCTAATAGGTCGATCGCGGACACCACAACAAACATATCTCACTTAAACATAAATATATCATACCAAAATCATTTAATAAAAACATTCACACACACAACAACCTCACATGACTCGATCGAGTATACGACCAAAGTCCTTGCAAAATAAGCGTCATATTGGGGTGAGGGGAGTGGGTGTGTACTAAGGATGACGTGTTCTTTTTGTGGGGCCGGGACACATGACCAACCATTACGGATGGTCTAAGCGTATAATTCTCATACTCTCAGTTACTGTTGTGTTTGATTAGATTAGTTGTCTACTTTTCTGTTTTATATTTGTTGTTTATTTTTTCCTTTTAATTGGGAGTGCATATTTTGACAAAATAGACACAAAGCAATAAACTTTGGATGATAGTTATGCATTAAGAAGATACCATTACTTTTTTCTATACTTTGGTTGCGTTCAAAAACAACAGTTTTTAACAGCTTTTAGTATATATATATATTAGACTAAAATACTCCGTTGGTCCCTAAACTTGGCAGGTCGGATCGTGATGGGACAAAACTCGCCCTTTTCATCGCCACAGGTCCAAACCTTGGCCATTAAATGCCAGATTCGTCCCTTGACCAATAATGCCGTTGTCAACGTTATGTTGGTGAGGGCAAAACCGTCTTTCACTGTAGCGTACTAAATAAAACCGTTGTACAGTGTATGTAGCTAGTATATGTGTGTAACAAGGTTTGATCTACATTTATCACCCATCCCTAAACTATCCTTCAAAACCCGTCTTCTTCAAAACGATAATTGTTTGAAGATGGTACGTTGCTGGTGTGGTAAGCAAGCTATTATTCGCACTTCGTGGACCTCTGCCAACCCAGGGCGTCGATTCTTTGGTTGTCCTGTTCAAGTAAGTGCGTCTTAATATTTCTTGTGTAAGTTTGTAACAATGGTGGTTGTTTAATGACTTGTCATAATCATCAATAGGGGTCTTCTTGTCGGTGGATAAGATGGTATGATCCTAAAATCTGTGCGTCTTAATATTAGTTGCTCAAGGTGATGTGTGGAAGTGAAAGATTTACATGGTGCTAAGTTGGATGTTGTTCTTAATTGTTTATGCATTGGGATAACTTTTTAACCTTTTATGTAATGAGGCTACTTGGTTAATGTTCTGTATCTTGAATTGTAGTAACCTTGTTATGAAGTATTCAGTTTTGTTTGTTTCTGATTTTCTATGCCTTATGGGTATGCAGATGGTTAGCAATTTGTTTAGGGTTGACTTTTAAATGTCAACATTCTTATGAGGTTCTATTTAGCTTTGGTTACTTTTGATGCAAATTATTCACACATCAAGCTTAGTCAATCTAAAAAAAATACACAATAATGACATGGTTCCATAGTTAGTGCAAATGGATATAATTCCAACTGCATAAAATTGCATACTTTTCAAAGCATGAGAGCTACAGTTAGACACACACACATATGTTTTTAGAGTACATAACTTGTCCATCGGAAATAACATAGATGAAACATCGTCTAGATAATTAGCATAACAGATTTGACCTATGGTGAGGCCATCATTCTTTCTAGTGCAGCCTGCTGCCTAGTCATTCTTCGTGTAGTAGGCTGGGTTGAAGCAGAAAGTGCTTGAACATCAGTTGACTGCATCTGAGAATCAGACTGGGATTGATCATGTTGCTGGGATTGACACTGGGCTTGCTCATGCATGTTGGGATCGGCAATTGCTTCAGCTTGATGTTGATGGGATTGTGACAGGGATGCATCATGTATGATGGGATCTTCAGTTGCTGGCTCTTGATTTTTAGATTGAACACCACTTCCTTGAACTGCACTAACTTGGCTTTCAACAACAACACATGTACCTTCAGCTTCTTTATCTGCTGCTACCTTTTCACCTTTAGGATGTTTCTTTTTTCCTGCAGCTTTAGTAGGCACCTGTTTGACATTTCCCTTATTGGCAGTTCCACTGCTTGCAGCTCCAGCATACCCTAGGCATGTTACCTTGTTGTGTCCAGCAATGCCACAAATACTACATCTGACACTCTTCCAAGCCCTTGACAGCTTACCATCCTTCACAATCTCTTCACTTTCAGGAGCTATCCTAACTCTTTTTCTACCTTTTGCGGTAGGCGGGTTTGTTTCGGATTTCGATGGAACAATTGTTGTTGGCATAGTTGATTTTTCCCAATGTACACTGCTAGTTATAGGCTGGACATGGTGTTTGTAGGTAGCCTCCCAAGTGAGAAGATAGTAACAAGGATGAGCCCATGTTTCTACAGCTCCGACTTGTTGGCCATTTAAAGCCATATTCCAATTGGTAGCAACAGCATGTTTACATGGTAAACCTGTTATCTCCCACCTTCTGCAAGTACAAGTCTTGTGTACAACATTAACTACACATTGGTCACCCCATGGTCCACTAACCTGAAACTTAGATCCCCCATTCCATAACACATTATACTTAACAGCCTCTTTCTTAATAGCCTCTAGCATGTGTTGTGCAGTTAGTGTTAGTGGCCCATCACTCTTCTCAATCACCATAAGAACATGCATTATCCTCTTCATACAGTATTCCCTGATGTATTCTAAGGCTGTAATAATTGGTTTGCTTAACCCCTCTTTTATTTTCTCATGAAACACTTGACACATGTTATTAAGTAACACATCAGAAGTAGCTCTCCCTAAAGATGACAAGTAATAAACATGTATTAATTATAACTGTTTATACTGCATTTATGAATACAAAGTAAGTGAAACTGATAGATCACTTACATGAAAAATGTGACCTTGACCAATGAATCGGTGGTATCTTACTTAACCAATCATTGGCTGGTTGATTAAGTTTCTTGAGATCAGCCATAGCTTTCAGAAACTTTACAACAGTTGAGGTTGTTGCACATTTCCACAGATGGTCTTTGTAGGCCCTACATTTTCATTGCAATTTCATTTTCTCATGAATGCTTTTAATACAGAATCTGTGTTCTGCACTTTCAAAAACTTCTGCTACAGCTCTACTTATATCCTGCACAAAATCAAATATCTTTACTGTCTGTTTCAAAACATTGAGACTTAAATTCATGAACAGAGTAAGAGAGTACCTTATTCATGTCAGTAATAAAAGTGATGCTTGAAATTGGCCCAAGTGCTAAATCATCGGATAAACAATGAAGAAACCAAGTCCATGATCCTATGTTATCTGAATCAACAAAAGCATAAGCGAAAGGGTATATACCATTGTTGCTATCAATTCCCACAGCTGTCATCAGTTGACCATTGAAAGGACCACGAATTGGAAAAGCAGCCAGCCCCAACAACGATCTCCCACAATCTTTAAATCCTTGCTTCAGTGCACCTAAACAAACATACACTCTCTTGAATTCTCTGGTTGGAAGAGACTCATCCGGAGGTCGTTCCACATTCATCTCCACTGTTGTATTAGGGTTTGTCTTCTGCAACTCTTGAACATAATCTCTCAACATGGTAAATTGTAGCTTGAATTGACCCCTGATGGCTGTTATTGCTAGGTTTTTGGCCCTTAAAACCTTCTGCAGGGACACTTGAAGGTCGTATTGGTTGGTAAGTTGATTATGCACAGACCTGACAGGAAGCTCTGGATTTGTTTCAACTTGTGCTGTAATTTTCTGTGAGATATAGCGAAGGTCAAAAGCTCTGACTTCCCTTGATTGCAAACAAGTGTGTTGCTCATTATATGTTCTGACTGACCATATACATGTCTCACCATTCCTGCCGACAAACAATAGCCATGGGCAGAGTATTTGTGAAGGGTCCTTTTTGCCAGAAAGCAATGCATTTATACCCCTTCTGCTTAATGGACTTCTAGATGGGCCAATATCCAGTCCAGGACCTTCAGTTGGGCCTGAAACTGGAACACAACCCCTACACCTGACCCTTATTCTTATTTTGTCATTCTTCAAAAAAAACAACTCCCTCCTAGTTTCTATTGAATGCTCTCTTACTAGGTTTTTTACTTCCCCTGCAGTACCAAACTCCTGTCCAGTATAGAAAAAAGTGGTATATACGCCATTAGCAAAGTGTGCGTGTTGGAAACTAACATGGTCACTGCAAAATACTTCATCAACCATCACAGGTAAATCATTTAACAACTGCCTGTCATCACTTATATTACTGGTTGTTCCTTCTTCACCTAAATCATTACTCTGACCTACTTGTAGCATACCAAGCTGTGCATCATTCTCTTGACAAGTGTTATCTTGATTTGGTTCAACTGCATTGCCAAATTCACTAGTGTCACTCGCTTGTAACAGAGTAAGATCAACAACAGGATCCTCTTCCATGTTATCCTGAGTCAGTTGAAACAGAGTTACATCCACATCAGGCTCCTCAAACCTGTTATTCACATCAACTAGTGGTATGCGTGCTTTGTGTAAATGCTTCTCCTGAGTCAATTGAAACAGATTAACCTCAAAATTTTCAGGCTCCTCAAAGGTGTTATTGACATCAACTAGTGCTGTTCCACCTTTGTCAAAGTGCTTCCCCTGACTCACTCTAAACAGATTAACCTCAACATTATAGGCTCCTTTATAGCATTGTCCTCATCAATAACTACTAAAGCACGCTCACTGTTTTGAACATGTTGGCTAGCAAATGAGCAGTCTAAGGTGGAAAAGAGTGGCTCAATGTTTGGCAAATTGCTAGATTCACCAATATCATTGACGTCCACAGGCAATTGTGTAAGTTGGATAAACGGATCTAGGGAAGGTTCATTATCTATATCATCTAACACCAACCGTCTACAACAGGATTGAATAGCCGCAGTAGCAACTTTTCTCCTATCTTCATCCATCTCCCAAAACACAGTCTTAATTGATTGTGGGGACATTTCAGAAAGTTCTAATCCAGTCTTCCCTATTTCAACATACACGTCTATCAGCTTATGCTGTATGACAACATCTTTCAACAAGTCTAGATTAGTAGGTTCACACAAAGAAAACAAACCGTCTTCTAATGTACAACCAGGCTTAAGAAAGTAGAAATAATTGGTTTGTCCAGACTCATAACCGATTTGGGTCATGAGAGCATCCATTTCATCAACAGATACCTCTTTTATTTCCACAAGATCAACAAGGCATTTCTTGCCTCCTTGATATATCCTACCTGGAAAGTATTTGAATGTACCTTCATAATGGAACATCATGCTAAACGATCCAGGTTCACCCGATGTATAAAAAAATGTACAAAAACATTGTTAAGCTAAAGTTACCTAAAAGGGGAATAACTTAATCAGTCGTCCTAACATATGATTGTAATAGGCTCTAACCAAAAAAGACTTACAATATCTCCTGACTGCAGCTCTTTCCTCCGTTTCACGATCATCATATAAAGGATATTCCCTTACTCGCCACAGAGTAAATCCAAGGTGGTTGTTTGATATTTTCTTACTCAGATTATTTGATTTGATGATAGACATTGCATTAGGGTTTTCTGGGTAGGCTTCCAAAACAAGTTTGAGAATGAGTAATGAGTACACGGTTTTGTTATATTGTACAAAATGGCGGGAAATTGGACAAGACAAGTGCTACAGTATATAAAACAAAATGACTATTGTACCCTCAACAGTAACATGATTACGGGTTTTTTTTGCGTATAACGGAACGTTGACAACGCCATTATTGGTCAAGGGACGAATCTGGCATTTAATGGCCAAGGTTTGGACTTGTGGCGATGAAAAGGGCGAGTTTCGTCCCATCGCGATCCGTTCTGCCAAGTTTAGGGACCAACGATGTATTTTAGTCTATATATTATAAAAGAACCACGAACACTTAACAAGAGACTATGATCACTGTTGAAACAATACATAAACATTACAAGTCAAGCATACTTGAGACCAAGGGAATACTCGATACCAACATAATTTCAAGTTAAGTTATAATACAAGTTAATAGGAAAAGAGTGCACGCTTGTATAAAATATATAAACTAATTTTGTTGATTTTAGTTTGGATGCGATGAATGGCGAAGTTATGGTGACAAATTACTCGTCCCTAGGATGTTGTAACAGTTCAATAAATCTGATTGGCTGATTGTACACAACAACAACACAAAAATTTTGTAGCTAAGTGTTGCCGGAATCTATTTAAAAAGCTTGTTACTTTTCACCAAAACATGTAACCATTAAAAAAAAATGTTTTGACTTTTCGTCAAAAGTCATTTTGTTTATTCTATATAAACATATTTTGGTCTTTGATATCATATCATATGAACAAATTTCAAAAACTTCTTCATACTTTTGCTTTATTTCTTGCGTCTAAAATTTGAGTATTTTCAAATCTTGTCCCAATACAGATTTTGTCTAACCCAAAGCACCAAATAACATCGAAAAATCATAGTACTAGGGAAGTAGACTATACACAATATTCATAAGGTACAGATGCACGAGCATATGAACAGAAGACAAAGAAAAAAATATACTAGGTATTACATTAGATAATCAGCTCTCTGCTGATAAAATGATACAAATTTTAGCATTCACCTCAAGTATCTAACAAAAGACAGAGATTGCAAAGTTTACATTGATTGAAGCCATATTGGTGGGGTGAGGTGGCTACGTGATTCTCCTGTGAAGTGAGGTTCAATGGTTCCGTCGGATAAATGGTATATCCCCATGTCTCTCCCTCCTCCAGTTTTACAAACACGGTACGACTCGGTAACATCATCCGTGAAGTATATGCAATTGCCTTTTATCGCTCCTGTGGTATCTTGTTCTACCCAAAACGACGAGCTATGTCCCACAAACAGACTTTTGGTACCCAAATCGTTCACTCTAGACCAAATTCCTTTCTTTTTTCCCAAATCATAGCCCCAAACTTGAAAATGCTGTGTCTCGTAATATACGCCATCGTTATCATCAACCATGCCTTTTCTCATAACCACCAACAACCTCTTCCTCTCGCCGTCATCCAATCCCATAATATATACTCCGTTTAGGTCTCCATCAGCATAATAAGCATTTACTACATCTTTTGGCAACCTTGTAACCTTGCCTATTTTAGTTGGATCCCATGCTCGAATACAGAAGTCAATATCACAAGTAAAAACTCGACCGCCATAGTAAGTGATATCCATTATCATCCCATGCCAAGCCTTATCATCAGCAGGTGTCCACTTATTATCTCCAATACTACAAAACCCTAGCTCCCGTGAAGATCTCCACAATACTACAACCAACGACCACTGAGCTAGGAAAACTAGCTTACTAAAGCTGGTTTCCTTTACTGAAGGCCTTAAAAATCCAGAAAAGGTGTCGGTCTTTGGAAGATTAAAGATTTCACGCGATAATGGATTGATGAGTTGTGAAGAGTGATCATCGGCCACGGTTACGAGCCACCCACATGAAGACATACATAACTTACCATATACTTCTGGGAGTCGTATCTTGCGGATGATCTTGTTTGAGAGGAGGAACAATTCACGAAACTCTTCATCTCCTATTTTCTCTGAAAGCATTAGAGATGGCAAGCGTGAAGGAGGTCCATTGCCTTTGGCAGCTTGTAAGGCCGCCAGATGCCAAGACTTACAAACCCCGGCGAAGGAGGGATAATCTTCATAGAAAACGATATGTTTGCGTGCTAATACATCAAGTATCTTAGGTGAAATCTTCGACCAGTCCATTGTAAAACGTAACACCTTAAAAAAAAGAACTAATATTAGATGCTAATGCAATACATGTTAGTCAGATTAAGTTGTTATAACCTTACTAGTCAAAAGGTATAACTCAAATTTACACTGATTTCCCATTTTAATATATAGCATGTGTGATCAAATCATGCCACAAAACTAACTCTAGATGACTAAACTGTTGTACACTAAAAGCACCAACCAATATATAAGAAAACGACAATGGCCAGCACAACTCACAGAACTAGTTCCACTCTACAAATATTATTGTTTCCGGTAGTAATAATGGCCATGGTTACAGAATTCATAATCTGAATCTTACGGTACATTCATTATGTTTAGGACAAGAAGCAACCTTTAGCATATATAGCAAAACTAAACGCATAACTCTTTTACCCTAACATCATCATTCTCAATATAAGTTTGAGAATTGACCAACTAAAAGTCACTCGAAAAATTATTGAGCAATTAAAAGTCATTTCGGCTCAAATTATGACCGATAGCCGCTTTCGGAAAGTCAGAAAACCTTGCATAGTACAAAAAATTGAAAAAATACTTTTGATACCTTAAATTGAAAAAATAAATGAAAATTTGAGTACCTAAAATTCAAATTGACCTAAAGTGTGATAACGTTTTGTGCGATTTGCCCTATCTTTTAGACCACAATGTGATGCACTCACAATCCATTGAATGGTGGCAAAATGGTCGGGTCGGGTCGGGTCACGTGTCTTAAATGGGTCTAGATGGGTTTTTTAGGAGGATGGATCTAAACGCGTCTTGGTACCTCTAGTCGGGTCAGGTTTTATTGGGCTTTTTTTAACATTTTTTTATCATGAAATTCCCGTAAACAAAGACAAATACTATTCAACATTATTTTTTTGAACGGAAACAAGTATTTACATATAAAAGAGAACAATCTACAAAGTTACATGGGTCAAAAAACTGGAAATTGTCACACAATCATAACCAATCAATATTGTGATGCGAGGACTAATAGTACATTCAATACAATGAACACAAGTAAACACGAACCCATCTCGTGGATGTGTTCTGTAGGCGTAGGCAGGTGAGCATATCAGACACAGAAGTGAAAACAATAAAGTAATTGAGCACCATCATCCATAGATACAACAAAACCAGTGACAACTCAAAGAACCAGTATCGTAAGCTTCTAGGTAAAAAATCAGGGATCATTCTAGCATGAAGACTAATTTTGTATACATAAAACTGTATACATCTAGTATCTTATCAAGAGTAAAAAAATGAAACTAATATAAGCAAGAACCAACAAACATAGATAAGCAACTAATATCCAATTAACACTACTTAAACTTAATATATCAATACTGTAAGTTTTCTTCTAACAAAAGTACGAAGATTTGGTATTTAAGCATAAAAATAATAATGAAACAATAGCATATAAACAGCAAGTTATATTAAACACACATAAGCAAAATAAACCTAATGATAATGGCATGCAAGTGAAATAAACAAACAAAATTGCTAAGAAGAAGATATAAACCTTGACGATGGCGGTTAGGGTTTGGTGTGCCTTTTGGTTTTCTCTCAGAAAGTTGTTTGGGCTTTTGTTTATATTAAAGGCTTTATTTGGTATGATTAATAATTAAAATAAGAAGACAAAATTACACGGTTGGTCCATGTGGTTTGCTCGTATTGCAAGTTTGGTCCCTAAGTCATTTTAATTACCCCACAGATACCTATTTTTGAAACGTTGCACTCTTTTAGTCCCTAATTTGGATGGCCGTTAGTGCAGTCCGTTAAGTGTTTTGCGCTGTTAGTCCTTCGTTAATAAATTTTGCACCTTTAGTCCTTATTTTTTAAAATATAGTTTTTCACGGTTAGTCCCTCCGTTAATAATAGTTATCGCCAGATTTTTTACGTTTTTGTCCGTTTTCGTTCGTTTTTTATCCGTTTCTCCCCGTTTTTTTACGTTTTTCATCCGTTTTCTTTCGTTTTTATAGTTTTTGTCCGTTTTTCTTACGTTTTTATCGGTTTTCATCCGTTTTTGTCCGTTTCAAAAATAGTTATCTATGGGGTAATTAAAATGACTTAGGGACCAAACTCGCAATACGAGCAAACCACAGGGACCAACCGTGTAATTTTGTCAAATAAGAATGATCAAAAATAATAACACCCAGACATTTTAGATGCAATTAAAATGAGAGGATGCACACTTGGACTAAAAGCAAAGAGACATGCATGAATGTTCCTGCATCATTTGGTCAAGTGTTCGTGGTTAGGTAACATATACATCATTTTGCCATTTGGTTATTGCATTGTACATATCTTGAAGTTATGTATAGCTTTCCTTTTGCCTTTAAGTTAATGCATTACACATATCTTGACTGATATACCATTTGTACACATATACTATTTTAAATGTTGCTTTAGTTATTGAGCAAAACTATTAATTGATGTTATTGGTCATGCTAATATATATTAAACCACACATTTTTTACGATTTTGCTAACAAGTGCTTACTGTGCAGAGGTTATGTCTAGTTAATGAACACAAAGTCTCTTAATTAACCAAAAAATGCATTAAATACACATTGAATAAACATGTAAATTATTATATTTGGACATGAGTTTCACTTGAATAGATTAAAATATTCATTTTATAAATAGATTAATTTGTGCCTACTGGACTGAGGTTAGCAAAACCCTACATTTTAATCGATAGATATTAGGCTGGTCACAGTGGCGAACTAGTTCGTCGGTGCCACATCAGCTTTCTCTCTCCGACGACCTGACGACGACCTAGTTGCCACAGTGGTGACCCGAGATTTTTTTTTTTTTTTTTTTTAATTCAAATATTTTTAAAAACAAAATTAAACTTCATTAATAAAAATACTTAACATTACAACAATAATTAAAAACTTAAACTAATAAAACGTAGACGTTACAATACTTATTAAAAACTGAAAAATCACAAAAACTCTTCATCGTCAGTTACGTCTTCGTCACTTCCGTCTTCGCCTTCAATCTCTTGATTGCCTGCATTTCCACGGTTTCTCCAAATGTGTTCGACCAAATCAGATTTTACGTTTAGATGAGTTGATCCATCCGTTAACTCCTGAGTAACTACTAAGGATTCTGCATGGGATCTTACCGGATCATGATCACGGTGGCCCTCTTGTGGAAACCATGTAGGAAAAATCGTCCGCTGCTTATATTTGATGATCATATTATGTAATATGATGCATGTATACACAATATCTTCGAGATCCTGTTTATGCAGCCCTCGAGCCGGAACTTTAAGCATTTTCCACTTCTTCTTCAACGCACCGAAAGCTCGTTCCACATCTTTCCTCGCTGCTTCGTGCTTCCTCTTGTACAATATTCTTTTTTCATCACCAGTAGGAGAATTTGAAATGGACTTAATAAGAACAGACCATTCCGGATATATCCCGTCAGTAAGATAATATCCCCTTTTGTAAGCAACATCGTTAGCCTTGAATTCAAGTTCCGCTGCTCTCCCATATTTGATATCATTGAAAACAGGGGAACGATATAAAACGTTTATATCGTTATTCATCTCGGAGACACCAAAGAACGCATGCCAAATCCATAAATCTTGGGAGGCGACCGCTTCCATTAAAATGAATGGATGTCGCCCGTGATCACCCCTAGCATATTGACCTCTCAAACTATTTGGGCAATTCTCCCACTCCCAACATGTACAATCAATGCTTCCCATCATCCCAGGAAACCCATGCTTATGCTCGTGATGAGCATATAATCTTTCAAGGTCCGAATACGTGGGCTTTCGCAAATACTCAGCACCATATAACTCCATGATAACCGTGCAAAAGTTATGGAGATAATCGCGTGCTGTTGTTGCACCCACTTGCAGATACTCGTCAAGAGAATCAGGAACTGCCGCGTATCCCAATTGACGAATTGCCGCAGTACACTTGACCAATGGAGAAATACCAAGTAGCCCTCTACAATCAGGAGTTTGTTGAAAATAAGGAGAATGATTGGTTACCTCTTGCACAATTTGAGTGAATAGGTCTCGGGGCATCCGGAACCGCCGACGGAATATTTTTTCGTCATACAACGGTTCTTCGGAGAAGTAAGCGGCAACTAAACGATTATGAGCACCTACACGATCCATAGCCGTGTGGTTTCGTTGAGCCTTTGGCAGTGACGCTTGGTAAGTGTCCCAAGCATACTGCGTATACTCCATGAACTCCGTTAACTCGCTCATAACTTCTTCCTTGTCGGAAGACGAAGAATTAAAAAATAACTCGTAAGACATAATTATCAAAATGTGTTTGAAAGTGTTTATGAGAAGTTGTTTGAAATTGTGTGTTTAAAAATGTGCTTGAGGTTGGTATTTATAATGTTGTAAAAATGGTAAAGTTTATTTATTTATTTTAATTACAAACGGGACAATTTTTTAGAATTTTGTGGCTTTGCCACTCGGTTGAGGAGGCAACCGAATTCCTCCTTTCTCCCCCCCCCCCCCCCCCCCCCCCCCCCCCAACCGACGACAACCGAGACACCCACAATGGGTCGACATTGCTCGACCGAGGGACTCAACTGACGATGACCTCCTCCATTGTGACCAGCCTTAGTATTATATGTTGCGTTAAAGTTGGATGTTTTAAGATTTAAAACACAACTAATTTGGGCCACCACAGGACGTTTTGGTCTTTGAGTGACTAGGTACACATTACACAATATTTTTTTGCGTATGGACAATAAAAGCATGGCGGAGATTGGGATACTAGAGAAAAGATCAATAATATAGGTCTTATATTTGCAATAAATCAAATGAACCAACCAGGTCCATTCTTAATGTATACTTGTATAGTGTATAATCATGTAACTATAAAAAAAATAATGAGTATGTTATTCATGTGCTACTAACTAATCAATTTAGTAAAAATATAATGTTTTCGGTTTTTGCCCCTTTAATATTTGTTTCTTTCAGAGCTTTTCTATGGTGTAAAGTTTATGAACTATGTTTATGTGTTTACCCAAATGAATGTACAAAATATTCATTATCGTATTAACAGGTTCATTCTATAAACTCGTTAGTTGTTTCAGCGTCATTATTTTGTTACACTAAGAACGTCACTAGTAATTGTAACATATGACAACAAGATGTGACAATATGAGGTTTTGATCAAAATGTATAATTCGTGATGCACACCGTACAAACCCGTAATGCACAGGTCTCACGAAACCCCCTATGGGAAGGTCCGTATAAACTCCCTCCATTTTTTACGTATGTACAATAAAAGCATGGCAGGGATGGGGATACTATATGCTCCAGTTAGGAATAGTAAATGATTAACTCAAAATTGCGCAAGTTTTTTGTTTTTTGTTTTTTGTTTTTTTTTTTTTTTTTTTTGTTTTTTTTTTTTTTTCACTACGTATTGTTTGACATTAACATCTAAAATAACTTTTATGCAATTGATTGAATTATATATTTTTGTTGTACTAATATTTTGTAAAACATTCATACATGTATTATCATTTGATATGATTGGTTTATTTTAAATGTATCATTATTGTTATTTTATTATGAGAAAAAAGGTTGAAAAGATAAGCGGTAATTGATTGATGGTTGGGAGTGATGGCAAAAATGTTAGGTGGTGACTGTGAAGACTGAAGAGTTGAAAAAATGGCATGAAGGAGTACTTACATCATTCCAATCAAATAGTTTTTCAAGAAAATCATGTCTTTCATCATTTACGTGGTTGGTTAATTATTTACTTCATATTTCATAGGTGAATTGCTTTGTAAGGCTATGCACAACGGCAAGGTCGACCGGTCGCTTGCGGTCGGTCTCGGTCGGCCTTGTTGTGAGATTTCGGTCGCTTGCGGTCGGCGAAGGGAAAATTGACAAACTAAGTCGAAATTTTGACCGAGTTCTAATTCACAAACAAACAATATATAAATACATTGAAAAATATTTGGGCCAACATATGTATTATTATCTTATGCTACAAAACTGGGTCGGTATATCAAAATGGTACACATAATTTGAAAAACTAACTAAATAAGAAATGGGACGAATAATAGGTATAGAAACATGTCAATAAGTTTGAAACATTATTATTTTCAGACTCGTGTATTTAAATTTAATTTGTAATATATTAATGTGAAAAAATAAATAAATAGATAAGAATGTCACTGTTGTGGATATTAGGTCGTCTGAAGGTCGGTGGAGAGAAAGCTGATGTGGTAGGCAAAATGAAGGTTGTCGTTGGTCATCATTGTGCATAGCCTAAGGTAACCAAAAAAATAAATAAATAATAAAAAGGGCTAATTCTCAAAAGGGGACAAAAAGGTGGAGAGTGATCACTTTGAGGTACAAAAATAAAGTATCTTCCCAATTTGGTCATGTGCGAATGTGCGATTCCACTGAATGTGCGACACGTGTCCATTTTCTAATAATAAAGTACAGTGGTAGGTGGGACTTTGACTTTGAATTTTTGTTTAAATGACAAATATACCCTTCTTTAAAATATAAAAACAACCTCTCACCTAACTCCCTCATCTACTTCATCACAGCCCCTCTCTCTCTTTCAAATTCCGGCCATCTCTCTCTCGCAAAAATTCCGGCCTGCTATTTGCTAAACCGCCACCAGATCTGTTGCTCCACGTGCCACCCCGTTAGTAGATTTGTTTCACCCGCCACCAGATCTGTTGCTCCACGCGCCACCAGATATGTTGCTCCACCCTGAACACCCATCTTAGTAGATTTGCTTCCGGTGGTAGATCTGCTTATTGAAAGTTGTTGTATCAGCCGAAACAAGTTTTTCCTTAGGCCATGTAAATTGATGGGTTTTTTCTTTGACTGAATTTAAAGTTTGTTATTTGGAATTTGTGACATATAGTGTGTTTGATTTATATGAAAAATATTGATGGGTGTCAATTTATTTTAACATATCAACAAAATTGAGTCCCACATTCTTAAAATACTGTGAATTTATTTATGAAAAAAACAAGTTGGCTGGAAAAAATGGGTGTCGCCGGAGCTGGCTGGAAAAGATTTAGTGACAATTGAGTCCCACATTCTTAAAATACTGTGACAATTTTAAAGAAGGGGAGTTAGGTGAGAGAGGGGTTGTGATGAAGTAGATGAGGGAGTTAGGTGAGAGGTTGTTTTTATATTTTAAAGAAGGGTATATTTGTCATTTAAACAAAAATTCAAAGTCAAAGTCCCACCTACCACTGTACTTTATTATTTAAAAAATAGACACGTGTCGCACATTCGCACATGACCAAATTGGGAAGATACTTTATTTTTGTACCTCAAAGTGATCACTCTCCACGTTTTTGTCCCCTTTTGGGAATTAGCCCTAATAAAAAATGGACTTTTGACTATGAGTGTTGATTGGCATACTTTTACTTTTAATCCCTACACTCTAATGTACAATCTTCAAAAACAGCATATAATAAATGGATTTTTCTAACTTGTGCCCTAAGGGCACATGTTAAGCACATAAATAGGACATTGGGTTCCACAGAAAAGGACACAGGGATCCACAGAAAGTATAATTTTTGTAGATCCCTATGTCCTTTTCTGTAAGACCCGGTGTCCTTTTAGTGTGCTTAACATGTGTCTTAGGGCACATGTTAGACAAACCCATAATAAATATATAACACCTTAAAGCACAATTTGAAATGTACAAATAAAAAATAAAAAATATGTGCAAATCATTAGCATTTGACTACATGGGATGGGAGTCGGGGTGTTATTCGGGTTGACCCGGCCGGGTTCGGGTCAACTCGGGTCGGGTCGACTCGGGTCAAGCCATATAAAAACATACCCGAACCCGACCTTGTTTAAAACTCGGGTCGGGTCAATTCGGGTTCGGGTCAACTCGGGTCGGGTCAATCGGGTCGGGTCAATTCGGGTTCGGGGTCAACCCGAGTATTTTACATTGTAAAAGTGTAGTTGAACCGGGTTAGTCGGGTTCGGGTCGGGTTCGGGTCGGGTCAAGGCTAAAAAAATATACCCGAACCCGACCTTGTTTAGAACTCGGGTCAATTCGGGTTGACCCGATTGACCCGAATATATTTTTGAACCCGATTGACCCGACCCGAATTGGCTCGGGTCGGGTTCGGGTCGGGTCGGGTTCGGGTCGGGTCAGCCCGAATGACACCCCTAGATGGGAGGATGGATTGCTAGG
This sequence comes from Chrysanthemum seticuspe, assembly GCA_019973895.1. Classification (NCBI taxonomy): domain Eukaryota; kingdom Viridiplantae; phylum Streptophyta; class Magnoliopsida; order Asterales; family Asteraceae; genus Chrysanthemum; species Chrysanthemum seticuspe. The sequence goes on along the minus strand of BPTQ01000003.1, from coordinate 255,554,278 downwards.
CTTAATGTATAGTGTAGGATCATGTAACTATCAAAAAATAATGGTACGTTCATCGAACACATAAGAGCAATTCATGTGCTACTAACTAATCAACTTAGTAAAATTATAATGTTTTCGGTTTTTGCTCTTTAATATTTGTTTGTCTTTCCGAGCTCTTCTATGGTGCAAAGTTTATGAACTATATATATATGTAAGATATTCATTATCGTTTTAAGGGATTCATTCTATAAACTCGTTTTAGTTATTTCATCGTCAATATTTTGTTACACTAAGAACGTCACTAGTAATTGCAACATATGACAACACGTGTGTACACCAAAGGCGAGAAACAAATGTGAATGGTTTTTGCAATAAGATAGCTTTGGCACTTTATTTTACTCTATAATGTTGATTATAAGATACCGGAGCAATGGTGTCAAGATGTTTCGATTGCGGTCATAATACAACCCATGCATGAGATCCATCTCGGGCCGTTTGAAACAGCCCAAGAAGATCTCCCTCTTGAAAGCTCGGTCTCACATCGGTTCAGTAAATAGACAAAAGTTCCTTACGGATCACCTTTTCTTTAAAGATTAAATCTTTTAATCTCCACCATCCATCATCTTTACATTAAATGGTCTAGATTAATCTTTAATTTAAATTAGTTAATTAGCTAAAAAAAACTACTTTCATCATATTTTTTTTCTAAAAAAATATATATTTTGCAAACCATGAATCGTCAAGCAAAATTAATTATATTATCACAACAAAAATTAAATTATCTCTCTATAGATAGACACTTTTATATACTTTCGATGAACTTTTTTTTTTTTCAACATTTTCGTCCAAAAAATCACATGTGTTTAAAAAATTACATGCGATTTATTACTTAATAAATCACATGTGAATTGTGAAATCACATGCGATTTTACAAATCACGTGTGATTTTTCTGGACGAAATTTTTCACACTAAAAAATGGTCAAAAGTATTTCAAAGTGTCCGTCTACTGAAAAATAAAAAATATTCTCGTCACGACGATGTATTATTCGTAGTTTGACGATTTACCGTTTGCAATATGTGTTATTTTTCTTTATTTAAAAAAAATGGAAAATGGGTATTTTTGTTTGATGGAAAAATAGATGACTATGATTCACCCATTATTTTAGAAAAAAAGTGATCTTTGTTGATCTCATCTCGTTTTAGAGCATCTACAATGAGTGTTGATTTGTACACTCATTTTTTTTATTTGTACACTCCAATGTACAAAATGGAGATGCAGCATATAACAACTGTACAACTCTGTATAGCACAAAGTGGAGTGTGCGAATCAAAAAAATGAGTGTACGAATCATTAGCCATCTACAATGCATCAAGTCTTTAAGACTTGATGCATTTAATGCATATGACATTTAATAGGCAAAACTTGGATGAAAGACTTGATGTATACCAAGTCTTTGAATAAAAGCTTTTCAAAAAGCTTTCATTGCAATGCAAAAAACCCTTTCAAAAGACTTTTTAGAATAGTAAAAAGCTTTTAACCATTTGATGCATTGCGGATGCTCTTAGTACACTAGACCATAAACGACATTCACCCTTTATACCCATAGAGCTATTAGTACCCATTTTCGATGGAAAATAATTACAGACCAAGGTTTAGAAAAGTAACTTACAACTATTAGATCGTTAAAATGGTGATAAAGCGAATTAAACCTCGGGACGATTCATGTCAACACAAAGTGTAGATGTTAAACATAATTTGTTCTTCCAGTCCACCCATAATATTGAAATAACGATCGTTGTGATCAGTTTAAACCAAATTTTGATGCAGGTTTGTCACATCCAGGAGCTTCATGTAAGGGTGGAGGGTGTGGTATGAGTTCGCCGCATCAGTGATCAGTTTCTTCCTTTCATGGCTTTGCCAGAAAAGTTTGGAACGCCTTCTCTTATTCCTCTCGATTTTTCTCATTTAAAAAAACTCTCAACACACATAACAAACTTAAAAAAAATTATGTGCAGCTCGGCATGACTATGCCGCAAGGGAAGAAGATTGAAATATACCACTTCAATTATAATCCTTAGAAAATACGATTTTTGCCACCCTGCCACTAAGTGCAGGGTTAATAATCCTCGCTAAATCCAAAGCCTTAAAATCCAGATCATGAGTACTAACAGTTCCTAAGGCCAGGTCGTTAAACGAAAAATAAAACTGGTTCAAGTCTCAAATCCTACTTGTTGCTTGTTTCCATTTTAAATGACAAATAAGTGATTGATTTTACTTTAGAAAAGAATAAAATTTGTTTTATAAAGTTGCAACGATCCTAGATTCATTACTCGAAGCTGGTAAATTAATCTTGTTTTCATCAAACAAAATTCATATAAGGTACAAAAGCATGAGCATACGAGAAATAGACAAATCGGATATACAGTAACAAAGCAACGGATAAATTTCATTAGATTAGATCATTAGATAATATCTTTGCTAATATATGACGAAAATTCATAGCATTACCCAACACAAGGATTTGAAACTCACATTGATTGAAGCCATATTGGTGGGGTGAGGAGGCTACGTGATTCTCCTGTGAAGTGCGGTTCAATGACTCCGTTGGATAAATGGTATATCCCCATGTCTCTCCCTCCTCCATTTTCACTTGCACGGTATGACTCGGTAACATCATCTGTGAAGTAAATGCAATTGCCCTTTATCACTCCGGTGGTGTCCTGCTCTACCCAAAACGACGAGCTATGTCCCACAAACAGACTTTTGGTACCCAAATCTTTAATTCTCGACCATTTCCTAGTTCCCAAATCATAGCCCCAAACTTGAAAACTCTCTGTCTCATAAAATACGCCACCTAAAGAGTCATCGTCGTAATCAACCACGTGGTAATCGATCACGCCGGATTCAACCACGTCGTTATCAGCCACGCCTTTTCTGATAACCACCAATAACCTCTTCCTGTCGCCGTCATCCAATCCTAGAATATATGCCCCGCCTAGATCTCCATCAGCATAAGCATCTACTTCATTTAATGGCATCCTGGTAACATCAACTATTTGATTTGGATCTTCCCCATAAACATCCCATGCTCGGACATAGTAGTTGCAATCATAAGCATAAACTCGACCGTTATAGTAAGTGATATCCATTACCTTCCCATCCCAACCATCATCATCAAAAGTTGTCCACTTGTTATCTCCAATACGACAAAAACCTAGCTCCCCTGATCCCCACACTACTACAACCAACGACAAATGAGCTAGAAAAAGTAGCTTACTAATGCTATTATGCAATACTGAAGTCTCCACAAATCTAGGAACGGTGTCGATCTTTGGAAGATTGAAGATTTTACGCGATAATGGATTGATGAGTTGTGAAGAGTGATCATGTGCCACGGTTATGAGCCACCCACATGAAGACATACATAACTTACCATATACTTCTGGGAGCCGTATCTTGCAGATGGTCTTGTTTGAGAGGAGGAACAATTCACGAAATTCTTCATCTCCTATTTCTCTGAAAGCATTAGAGATGGGAAGTGTGAAGGAGGTTTGTTGCCTTTGACAGCTTGTAAGGCTGCCGAATGCCAAGACTTACAAACCCCGGCGAAAGAAGGATAATCTTCATAGAAAACGATATGTTTCCGTGCTATTACATCAAGTACCTCAGGTAACATATTCGACCATCCCATTGTAGAACTCAACACCTTAAAAAAAAACTAATATTAGATACTTAAGCAACAAAATCCAAATAAGGTTGTTATTACTTTAATAGTCAAAAGGTAAGTCCAATCTACATAAACTTTTTATTTAGATATATGGAACATGTGACCGAATCATGCCCCAAGACAAACTCTAGACGACAAAACTGTTGCAGGCTAAAAGCACCAAGCAGTATAAGAAAACGGCATTGGAAGCATACTAGAATCCTGTTAAAACTTGAAGTAGTTCGACTCTAAAATCGTTGTTTTTTTCATTAGTAAATTAGTCGGCCGAAAGTCACAATGTGAACTGAAAAATAAGGATTCGCAATATACTAAGAGTACATTCACGCACATAAAAACGCCTTAACGGTTGGGACAAGAAGCAACCTTTTGTATATACAGCAAAACTAAATGCATAAAAACGCCTTAACGGTTGGGACAAGAACCAATTTCATTTCTCTAATAAGCATAGACGGAACTTGACAAGTTTAATTGGAGTGGCCAAATTGTAACATATTTGTTTTAGGAGGCCAGTTTACATTTTCATTTAACATTCATACTAATAATGCCTAACACTACAAAGTGCAAGGGTTAAAAATATACTTGCGGCTCAAACAAATATGGGGGGCCACGACCTTTCCGCACTAAGTTCTGTCGGTGCTAATAAGTACAAAGCTTAAGTATTATGGGGTGTGTATTTAAGCTTATTTACGGGCTTACGAGCTTATTTGTTTTCGGCTTATGTTTCATAACCCCCATTTTTTTAGCTTATTTCGGGATTTATGGGCTTATATAAGTATGTCATAAGAACATTATATAAGCCCACAAATTTTCAAAATAAGCTGAAAAACTGAGCTTATAAAACATAAACCGAAAACAAATAAGCTCGTATGCCCGTAAATAAGCTTAAACAAACACCTACTAAACCTAGAGGTGGAAATTTGTGCCCAAAATCAATAAAATGGGCTAAATGGGCAACTATTTAAAAGATTTGAGCACATTTAGCCCTCATCTTTTTTTAGAAATGGACATGTATTGCCCATTTAGAAGTTAAATGGGCATAATGGGCACATGTTTTTCTCGAACATTAAATTGTTTTTCATAAAAAACTTATAGATATAGTATATTTAGTTACTCATATATAAATGAGGTGTTTTTTTTTTGTCGTTTTAGGTCTTTTCTAAAGCGATTCGTATAACATGAGCCCGTTTGGTCCGTGCCCGTTTAAGCTCGTGCCCATTTAAGCTCGTGCCCGTTAGGCTAGTACCCATTTAGCCCGTTGCCCTTGCCCGCCCGGCCCGTCCGCCCGTTTTGTCACCTCTAACTAAACCACAAGAGTATTAATCCAATAATGGCATATAAACAAAATTAGGGGTGTTTGTATAAGGGTTTTTTAGGCTTATGACCCATTATACAGCTTATTTTAAAGTGAGAGATATGATAAACTTATATAAGCACATAAGTTTCAAAATAAACCGAAAAAATAAACTTATCAACACACAAGGTAAAGTGAAATAACAAAAACTCATAAGCTCTAAAATAAGCTTAACCAAACACCCCTTAATGATATAAAAAAAGAAGCTTATAAAATATAAAAACGGGTCAAATAGAATGAAAAATAAACCTACACAAACAACCCTTTAGGAATATTGTACTAATAAAATTGGTAAGAAGATGATATTAACCTTTTTTACTGTAGTTTGTTTACTGGTTAGGGTTTTTGTGTGTCTTTTGTCCGACAGGTGTTTGGTCTTTGTTTACATTTTGAGGCTGCTTTTATTTGGGCTTTGTTCATTCGTAGGGGTCAAAACGAGCAGAGCCGAGCCCGAGCCTGCCAGAGCGCGAGCTCGGCTCGTTTATATATAAAAAGCTCGAGCTCGAGCTTGTTTCGAGCCTCACCTTTTGAGCTCGAGCTCGGCTCGTGAAATTTTTCACAAGCTCGAGCTTGGCTCGTTAACACAAAGCTCGGCTCGTTAACACAAGGCTCGAGCTCGTTAACACGTTTATACGTATAGAAAATATATATACGTATATATTTCTAGGGCTCGTTTAGACTCGCGAGCCTAAACGAGCTTTTTGTATAGAGCTCGGGCTCGAGCTCGTTTAGGCTCGACTCGTTCGAGCTTTTTACCGATCCAATCCCGAGCTTTTCACGAGCGGCTAAGCTCGTTTCCACCCCTATTCTTCGTATAGGTGACCAATATTTATACTACATGTAAAAGTAAAAATAGTCAATGTTGAAATGTTGAAAAATGGTCAAGCTTTTAGTGTATTAGAAAGTATTGAAATTAAGCCATGCATTTGGAAAATATTGAAGCAGTTTGTTTTATCTCTGGTTTGCTCTATATTTGTTTGTTTCAAAACCAAACTATTAATACACATCGAAAACCGGATTGACCCGGGACGCTTCAAACCCGACAGGTTGACCCGCGTTAATTTGACCCGTTTTTTCGACCCAACATGTCTGATGACCCGGCTTAAATTGACCAATTTTTCGACCGGAAGGGTACAACCGGGAACCGGGTTTCAAAACATTATGTTTAATCCTCAAATTCTCAAACTTTTATTATATTTTTCGTTTATACCCCATAAACTTTTTTTATCACTAAAACTAAACTATTTGCCGCTATAAAATTCTGTTGCTATGCACGGGTACTCGTCTAATCTTTTATGGCGATAAAATAAGCACAAATATTATACAATAATATTTTCTCAAACAACTTAAAATGTGTATCAAGTACAATTCTTGTGAGACCAAATAACTTTAAAATAGTTACGCCAACTTTTTAGATAACGAGAGTTTTACTCGGTTTGAGTTTACTCGTCTAATCTTTTATAGTGTTAAGTCCCCGTGGATTAGTTGATTAAAAGGTCGAAACCTATGATTATCATTTATCAACAAAACAAAATCTCGATGTTCAACTTAACACAGTTTTAGAGAGTTGTATCAATTCCACTTTAATCTCTTAAGATTTCACCTTATTTTTCAGAAGTTTATAATTGTTTGAAACTTAACTGAACACCTATTATGACACAAACTAAAATGGTAAGATAGAATTTTATTAGAGATAGGGGAAGTGAAATATGTTTTTTTTCCTCTTGTGCCACTATGATAATAATCATAGTAATTATAGGTCTTGAAACATACGAGTATATGACCAAATTAATGTTAGACCCATTTGAGATAGCCAAGAACGACTACCTTTCAAAAGCTCAGGCTCAGTACAGTTCAGTACATAAGACCATAAATGACATTATGTTTTAGAAAACTAACTTACAATCATCGGATCATTTAACTTGGTGACCGAGCGAATTAGGCAGTATAACAATTCACGTCGACCTCTAAGTGTAGAAGTTGAGACATAATTTGTTTATTCCGATCCACCCTTAATTTTGAAATAACGTTCGTTGCTTTGAACATTTTGCGCCAAATATGCAACATACTTTCTAGCAACTCCCAACTCTAGAATCAAGTTCCTCTAAAACCAAATAATGCTGCAAGTTTGTGACTTCTGTAGAGCTTCATATAAGTTTGATGCCCTAACAAAAATCGAACATGTTTTGAACAAATAAAACACTACAGTCGTATCAAGCTTAACTTCCAGAAAATATTGGTCAAACGGAAAATGCCAAACAAATTTGATCAAAACCAGAATTAAAACTCATTCTCAGTAAAGATCAGATATTTGGGTAAACTTCAGGCGTCTAGTAAGTTCCATAAATACCATTTTAATTTCGATGCACAAGCAATCACATGAAGAGACCAGTACCTCATGATTCGGGTAAATTTGTACAATAATTTCATAAAACTATGATACTCGTAAACAACCAAGAAACACGACCTTCACTCCCCCTCTTCTTCAGCTCGTCGTGAAATATCCCGCTTCAACATTTCCATAAATTCCTGACACGTACACGAAGAAATACATTAGTCTTTGATATCCCACAATATATGCTAATAAAACAACTATTTTTAACAAAAAGAGGTACTAACATGAGTAAGGTCCTCTTCAAAACACATCTCAGAAAGCTCATCTGCATTGCTAGCATCGTCGTTCAAGTAAGCAGCTGCTTCAACTACAGATGAAAAGACTTCTTCTGGCGACTCCTCGTGCTCAATCTTCTCGACCAAATCTTGAATGTTCACCTACAAACAAACAAAAAGAGCAATATATAACCCCGTCAAGATCAAACCTTTCTGTGATTTAATGAAACTTCTTGTTCATAGGGACAATAACGAACCTCACGGTCACTTGAAAGATCATTAGCACTTGTGGTTTGAGGTTCACGATTCATTGAAGGTGGTTGCTGAAACATATTTGGGCCAGAACCCCCACCACCGAAAGCTTGAGCAACTAGTGGCATCATTTGTTGCATCATACTTGACAAATCAAAACCACCACCACCTCCACCACTGCCACCACGGGACCCGCCGCCCATACCAGCAAACATGTTACTCAAGCCCTCATTACCGTCAATCTGTTGAGCAATTTGATTGACTGTGTTCATCATCGCAGGATTCTGAGTTAGTTGACCCAACATATTCCTCAAGACATCTGGTGATCCAATTCCAGTTTGACTTGAAACTCCAGATAAAAGACCATCTAGAGCAGGACTTGCGATAACTTGATTCATCATTGCAGCAGGATCCAATTGGCCATCAGCAGGATTAGAAGTACTAACAGAAGTACGTGCATTAATAGGAGGCGCGCTGCTGCTAGTGGTCTCTGGTTTTTTTGGCTGACTTCGTTTCTAAATTACATCCAAAGACAAAAATTAGCATACAACACTTGCGACAAATGGCATAAATAGATTGGTCAAGCTTAGTAAAAGTTGCAAAGTGGGTGGGTCAAACACGATAAGTAATAAGTTAAAATGAGTACTTTTTTGTATAGGTCAGAATGGATTGTTGGTTGACGACTTGTAAACCCTTTTTGTCCAAAACATTTTACTAAAATTAGTTAAATTTTTAGATACAATGACTTGAGACTGTTTAGTGCATTATTGCCTTACTGGACGTGTTCAACTCATTTGGCCCATATCCTTTTAAGCTACCCGTTTGACCCATTTATAAAAGAAGGAACAAGAGCACACCTTTGGTTGTAACCCTCCTAAGCCAAGTCCAAGAGGAAAGGTTGAGGCACTTCCAGAATTATCAGTAACGGGACTCGATGATGAAGCACCGTCTACTTCATTAGCAGGTTTTGTTGCACTGCTACTTGATGTTGTGTTTCCCGCCTCTACTGTTTCCTGCTAAATACTGTAGCTTAGTAGCATTCTCACTCTTATAAAACAAACACAAAAAACCCAATACTTAGACAATAAACTAATAAAAATTGCATGAAACATACTTTCGGTCCCTCAGGTATAGATACGCTTCCTTCTGGTTGGCCTGCAGAAGCTTGATTTTCAGTCCTTGTGCTATCATCAACCCCTCTGGTTTGCAAATTAACTCCATCAGTTTGCGAATTAACTCCATCAGCGGCTACAATAACCGATATGATAAAATATGGTCAAACATCTCCGTTGCAAATGCAAAAAATACTAGATTTGTGTGGAAGGTGATAGCAGTAAAATTACCTGCAGGAACATTAGGTGTCCCATTAGCACGTCCTCCTTGGTTTGTTCCAGCATTTGTCCCTCCTGAAGTAATTCCTAAAAAATAAAAAAAATAAAAATAAAAATAAACGGGATATTAGTGACAAAGACCATTACTAAATTGGTCCAAGAAGTTGTATTCACATACCCGTATGAATATGAACATTTATGTGTCTTGGAACTGCACCAATACCGACTGGACCGAAAGCAGAATTGGGGGAAGTAGCATTACCACCAAACAGTGAATTAGTTTGTAGTGCAAAGGGCTGCACGTGAAAAAATGTTGTCATTGTTAAATTGCTGAATGACCTATGGCACTTATTTTGGTTTAAACTTTTATTTAACATTACAAATGAATTAACAGACCTGAACCATTATAGGATTAGGACCAGATGGAGATATGTAGACCGCAGGCCCAGCATATACAAATGATACAGCCTGCAACATGCACACCATATTCAATTGTAAGTGAATTATCAACAGAAGACAGTTAGCACTTAAAAGATAAGAAGACGATAACATACAGGAGACTGTCCGACACGCAAAGTCAGCATTGTCCGACCAAGCTCAAGCAGAAGAGCGCCTAAATGTTGCATAGCAAGCCCTGATTGCATAGCTTCTGACTGAATCTGGGCTCTGACTGTCGGGTCAGTTAAAGTCGCCTCTTCCTCAAGTCTGCCTGCAGTATGCTACAAGTTGCAGCATATTACAAAAAGCACAAAATCAGATTAACAGATAAAAACTTCATTCATTTGAGCTCTTAAATATAATAAATATCCGTGAATCAATTCTGATGGTATGTTTCAAAATGTATCATGTCATATGATTTCTATGAGGCACTTGTTGTGAGCCACTAACACAAAGGTATCTTTCAGCAACTAGCTAGCTGGGACGTTACTAGTACAGCGAATAATTCAACCGACAAATTTTAAATATAAAGGAACAAAAACCAAAAAGGAATACAAAAATCGAGTGAAAAGATAGTAAGTACCGATATAGAATCGATAGCAGGGCCACTAAGAAGCCGTTGTGCATGTCGCATAACAACTGCAAGAGCTGCAGGCAATGGTATACCACGAGCACTAGAAGGCAATTCCACAGCCGGCGGATGTTCAGCATCATTTGAAGGTTGATTTGGCTGATACCCTGTGATCAGCTCCCAAATTAATTTTCATATAAACTGAACTACTCAGAAAAACAGAAGCAAATATACAATTGTAATGCAAGTACCATTTTCTGACAATGCTCGCTCCATGTTATTCATAAACTCAGTAAGTGTTTGTAATGAATCAGGAATTGGCTACAATAGAGAGAAGAAAAAACATTCAACCAATAATGAAGCGTAAGAAAATATAGCAATTAAGGAACCTTTTAAACTGTAAAAATTGTCTTTTTAAGTATTCGTACCGTAGCAAGCGTTGGAATGGGCATTCCTCCTCCAAAAGGAATCTGTGTCCCTTGAGGCGCAGATTGATTCGGGTTTCCTGGTTGACCTTGATTGTTGCCATTAGCTCCGGCTTCATTTCCTTGAGTAGCTTGCGTAGGTATATTGAACTGTAAACGAATACACAACCAGAAAAAATCAAAGATAATCCCATTATCTCTTTTTAATATTTATGCCGTTAAATATAAATAATATCCCAATGAGACGTGTAAAATTGTTCTGGTGTGTATATAACACCAGCCGTAATTATATACAAAAGTAAACATACTTGAATTCAGCTGCTTCCGAGAACATGTAACTTAAACAGTTACTGACGACTATAAAGTTGTAATCTTGCAAGGGCAAAAAGAACAAACAAAACTCACCTGCATATTTGGTGGAATTCCACCCATCCCGCCCATGGAGTTCGGCCCACCAACACCAATGGAATCTAAAACAGCCCCGATAACCTGGAAATCAGTAGAATATAATAAGTTTTCATTACCACCATCAGTTTATATAACAACATACTATGGAAAACCAGCAAGCAAACACACCCGACTAATATCAGGGGGGCCACCGTTATTTTGGTCCCCAGGACCAAAGGAACCAAGTAGTACACTATGTGAAACATGGGAGACACGAGGACGTCGACCAGCAGCATTAGCATCTTGTCCTGTCAGAGAAACGCAACCTTTAAATTATAACTTATAAAAAGCATTATATGAATGGCCCTTGTAGCAACAATATAATGGGTCGTTGAAGTATAAAGAGATAATCACACCTGTGTTAGTACCATTTGCAGTTGTTGTCCCGGTGGATGAACCAGATGATGGCTGCGACTCAGAAGGTTGTCTAGCCACTAGATGCAATGTGACTCCATTTTCAACGTCTATAAATCGTTAAGGCTTTCAATTAAGAACGCGTTTAAGCTATATTGTTATAGCATGAAGCACATCTTACTTCTAAATTTTAAATACTGACCGGTTTATTTTATAAGCAACCTGGTTTAACCTATTTAACTTGTGAATATCTATGTAAAGCCGGTAAGTAACTTTACTGAATATCTATTCTAATGCTAACATTTTGAGGTAAACAATGTTGATAAAGAAGATTATGATAATAAGAAATGTGTAAATAGGATACGATATTCAGAAAGACGATGCTCGTCCTTCAAAACCTTTCCCCTAAAGATGAGGCGCTGCTGTGCAACCGGGAGGCCAACTTCGCCAGATATTTTTTCCTTGAATGCTGAAACTAGCATCTGTAGGTTTTGACAAGAATATAAAAAATGTCAAATACAAGACTAAAAAAAACTGAAAGCAAACCTTGCGTAATGAACTGAGATAAAACGAGATAAACGTTATAACTTTATGTGATTAAACGAGATAAAGGTTCCAACTTTTAGTAAGCAAATGAGATGATTCTAGGAAGAACTGAGAGAGATAGAGAACGATTCATACGTTTTTATCAACACTGAAATTGTACAGCTGTGACTCGAGAGTCTTGATATGGATATCCACCGTTGAATCAGAGCTTTCACCAGTAGCATTGCTCGTGCTCACATGTTCATCCGCCATTGAATACTTAAATCTGAAACAAAATACAAAGAACGTCATCAGAACAATACTCACAATACATGTTTTAAAATAACCAAAAGTCTATAGATCGTCCATCATACGCACACCTAAAAACTACATATCATTAACCTCCAGATTTCCGATTTCAAAACTTAATACAAACGAAAAAACTATCATAATCAGTAAGTAAGTTTAGTTCTTCAGGTTAACAATCCTCAGATCAAGTTAATCTATTAAGACACGACAAGCAATATGCACATTCCACAGTAAACTTCACCATCCGACTAAACACACTCAAATTAGCATGATTTTTCACTTAGGGTCACTTTACTCTAGCTTCTAGTCTTCTAACTACTCTTTTTTATGTGTATTGCGCCACATATGTCAAAGTACTAAATTATTAATTCCACTAACTCAAGCCATAGTTTAAACACCAATCGCACGATCCAACACCCAAAAAGTAACAGTCCCATAGTTAAACTTATCACTTACAAGTTACAACTATATCTCCAACACTCGAAAACACTTAAAAACCATCAAAAAGGGTACTTTAAAAACATAGGTTAAAAATCAAATAATCCTTAACTTGGGGCTTATTGCAAAAACAAGTACAAGATAAGTTATTTTTAGGGCATTGACTAGTTGACTTAAGAAAATCAGAATCAAAAAACCTTAAACTTCTAAATAAAAGAACAAAATGTATGAACACTCCTCATAACAAGCTAATCTAATGCCACACGACAAGTAATACGCACATTTTACTGTAAACTCTGTCAAGCAACTAAAGACATATGTAAATTAGTATGCTTTTTCACTCAAGACCATTTTTGTCGCACTTCTAACTAAGGGGGTGTTTGTTTCGGCTTATGTAGCGGGCTTATGGCTTATGTGGTTTTCGGCTTATGCTTCATAAGCTCACTTTTTGTGGCTTATCTTGAAATTTTTCAACTTATATAAGTTTATATAAGCCGGAAAGTTTCAAGCCACAAAAAGTAAGCTTATGAAACATAAGCCGAAAACCACACAAGTCATAAGCCCGCTATATAAGCCGAAACAAACACCCCCTTAGTGTGCTATTTTTTAACTAGCTCAAACCATATTTTTTAACACCAACAGCGCGAAACAACACGATCCAAAACCTAAAAAAGTTAAATGGTCACATAGTACACCATAACCCTAAATTCAACACTTACCAACTAGATCTCCTACACTCAGAAACCATACAAAAGTATCTAAAAATCAAATAATCTAAAACCCTTTTGGGGAATTTAGGGCGTTGACTAGTTGACTTAACAGACTAGTAATAAATCAAGAAACCTTAAAGTATAATGAAAATATGAAAACAACTTACAGATGGTTGAAAATGTGAAGAAAAGAAAAGAAGGGTTGGTTTGAGTCCTTATAAAGATTTGTCGTAGAACGATCTAGAAGATGAAGCAAAGCAGATTTTGTGTTTTTTTAAGGTTTTTCTTTTACAATGACAATAATAATGGCTTTTTCTTGTTGTTCAGTGTTGACTCACTATGCCGGTTTTTATTTATTTAGCCAAAATAAAATAAAAAGGTAAATTACACGGACGGTCCCTAAACTATACCCCGTAACCACGGATGGTTCCCCGTTTGTGTTTTGTTGCACGTTTAGTCACGTTTTGGCCAAACGGTTACCCGTTTGGTCCCTGTAGAGTTGCAGCCCCGTTATACATAACACTTTTATAATTCATCGTTAGCTGACTTGGATACCTTTGGTTTTTTGGTAATTTACACATCTGGTATTGTTTAGCACTGTAGCAAACTTAGCTTTCGTCCACACGACCTTCAGCTTTCTCTCTGTCACCTCATCTTTCTCTACTATGTCAGTTTTCTCTCTCCAGCGACCTTCAGGCGATTGGGTGCCCCAATAAGGGTTACCATGATCAATTTTTTTTAAAAACATTTTTAACACAAACTAAAATTTCATTAATAATTAAAATGTTACATAATAATCCTAATAAAATAAAAACATTACGAAACTTATTAAAACATTACGAAACTTATTAAAACATTACAACACTTATTAAAAACTAATAATCTAGGTTATGGCGTGTCTTGATCGAATCTTTGATTTCCTGCATTTTTTGTCGTTGTAGTGCAGGCAAATATGGGTCGATTGGTGTGCAATAGAATATGATGTCTTTTTCATATTTCTTTTGTCGCTCAAATTCAAGTATTTCTTGTTCTAGTGTCAATCTTTTGTCATCCATTTCTGCTTTCTTTTGCTCCAGCTCTTTCTTCTTCAAGTCGTAGTATCCGTCTGCCAGCTCCTTCTTCTTTCCCAATGCCATGGACTTGATGCTTTTCCATTTCTCGGCAACACCTTCCATATAGCTAGCTTTGGAACTCTCCGAAGATTTCTTCTTATTCTTCTTAGCGGTATCACGACCAATTGGTCGCTCAGGCACAGGCACATCCGAGTGCACATCCGAGTCGGTTTCAGAAGTCCTTGCTTTTTTTTTTTACCCTCATCTTGGCTTAAAAAATCCGGCATCTCATTATCCTTCCAAACCTCATGGTCCTTCAAAATTTCCCAACAATGCTCCAATACAAACGCATGATTACACACTATTTGGTATTCTTCACATGCTCGTCTGTAAATAGTGAGGTCATTCTCACCACTTCTGTAATTCCTATAAGCATTGTTGTAAATGGCACAAAACAGACCAACTCTAGGACGAATCCTATTTTTCCACTTGGTAATAATCGAGTTGTACGTTCTTTCTGCACCAACCTCCTTTTCAAAGTAAGCAATCACTTTCTGCCAAAATTCCTTAGCATTTTGGTTGTTCCCTGTTATGCTATTCTCGGACGTATCACACCAAGCATTGCACAACGCGATCTCTTCTTCGCGTGTCTAAAGCGATAAATCATTCTTGGTTTCTTTCTCGACAACCTTTTTCTTCGCCTTTGTAGCTCATTTCTTTGGTTTGACCGGTGACGTCTCTTCCGAAATAGTCTTGTCGTCATCATTCGTAACCGAATCGTGATACGATCCATGATACTATCCATGAGCCGAACCTTGACCCGAATCGTGATACTCTTGAGTCGGATAACCCGAACCAATTCCAACATAAAAACCAGGATTGGTGTATAATAGTTCTTCAAAATCACAAGCATCAAGATTCATACGGTTAACCGAAAAATAATGTTGATAATTTGAATATGAAGACGTTGATGAATCCATTGTTGGACGATACACCGATTCAGGTGAGCCATACATAGATTGTTGGCTTCGACGGGAGTGGCTTTGTTGTTGTTGGTGTTGTTGGATATTTTGATACGGTGGAACAAATGGACGATTCATATGACGGTTTATAAAAAATGGATTGTTAGTTTGTTGTTGTGGAGGTTGTTGCGATTGATAATCCAAAGTAGCGGGTCGGAAATTGGCGGTTGGTGAGACACCGGTTGACCGAAAAATCAGATCCGGTGTTAATTGCGGGATGTTTTGTGCCAATCGGGATTTTCGGCCTTTTTGTTGTGGTGTTTTCTTAGACATTTTGATAGAGATGATTATGAGATTTTTGATAGAGAGGATTGTGAGATTTGTAGATTTAAGTGTGTAAATGTGTTGTGTATTTATAGGGTAGTTTAATAGATTTTTATTTATTTTTTGTTTCAAACGGTCAAAAATGAAACAAAGCAATGTTCGATTTTTTCTACCGTTACACAACGTTTGGAATATTAATTGTGTATTTCACTCGATCGGCCAGACGACCAAGTGAGGAGATCCATGACCCACGATCGATTTCTAGCAGAAGGGCGATCGAGATGTAATCGATCGCCACACTCGATCGCTTCACATTACTAGGGGCAGCCTAAGGTTTTCTTTTGCAATGACAATAATGATGGCTTTTTCTTGTTGTTGAGTGTTGACTCACTATGTCGGTTTTTATTTAGCCAAAATAAAAAAAGTTGAATTACACATACGGTTCCTAAATTATACCTCGTAACCACGGATGGTCCCTCGTTTGCATTTTGTTGCATGGTTAGTCACGTTTTGGCCAAACGGTTACCCGTTTGGTCCCTGCAAAGTTGCAGCCCCGTTCTACATAACACTCGTTATAATTCATCGTTAGCTGACTTGGATACCTTTGGTTTGTTGGTAATTTACACATATGGTATTGTTTAGCACTGTAGCAAACTTAGCTTTCGTCCACACGATGATTGCTGGCTCGTTTCCCGATTTATTCTCAATCTTTTTATATTAACACATTTGTTTGTTTATTATTTTCAATATCCCTAGTAGGAAAAGAAGGATCAATATCCCTATCAATTGCAATATTGACAATGGTATTAGGGTTTGTAGACTGCAATTCATCAACATAGTCTCTAAGCATAGCATACTGCAATGGGTGATCACCTATAATCTCTTATTCAGCTTTAGCTTTAGCTATAAATGATTTGCTCAGAGAAACCTATCTTGAATTGCCTTTGTTGAGATCTCTGGATTAACCTTAACTTGGTTAAAGATCCGCTGTGGCAAAAGAATATAAGTGTTGTATTTGATTTCTCTTTATTGAAGGCATCTGTATGTATTTTTGTCTGTTCTCACCACCCAATTATTTATTTTTTGATATTTGGTAGCATACAAGACCCAAGGGCGGAGATTCTATTTACCATGTACATCAACAACAGATGCACTTCCTTCACTTTCATAAATGGTACCTACATTCTTCATTTTTGTAGTTCTAGTAACTGGACCACTTGATCCACTAGGCCTAACACCTATTGCTTCACTTGGGGCAGTTGGCCCACTACATTGTGACTCGTTAATGATTGGTAATTGGTTAGCACATATTGCTCTTGCCATCTTGCCGTCATTCTTTATGAGCTTCAATTTTCTTATGGTTTCAACGGCATGAAATACACTCTATCATTCACCTCTGTTGCACTACCAAATTTCTGCCTGTAGTAAAATGAATACTTACTTCCAACAGTCTCATTTGACAAGTAGTTTCCAGTTGCTTACATCTTCTTTCTATCAAAATATGGTTCTTCCTCAAAACTTATTGCAGCATCTACATTTACCACTTCTATACCAACGCCTTCAAAAAACTCATATGGTAGTTGATTGGTTACGTAATGTTGTCAAAAGCTTCATTCCTAGTAAGACCAAACAAATTCACATCAAAATTATGCTATGTTATTTCATTTTCTTCATCAACCATAATAGCATCTTCATCATATGTATTTGCATTATCACAAAAGTCACCATCATATTGAGTATCATAAGTATTATTAATCTCATCACCATCAATATCATATTGTACTTGTTGACCAATACACTGATCAATAAATTCTTCACCACTACCCTGTTCAACTAATTCCTCACCACTAACTTGACCAACTTGTTGGTCAACAAAATCTTCAACAAGTTCCTCAGTTCTAAGTTCTACTAGTGTTGCTTCTACATCAACATGTATCTCTGATCATTGACCACATGGTCATTGGGAACCTAAGACACAACAACCTCTTATTGCATTTCATTTTGAGGAACATTTAGGTCAAAATTCAAGTATAAGTTTAACTCAAAGTCATCAACTCCAAAGTTTTCATCATGACTTAAACCAGAACGGTCTACATTCATAACATCAAGATAACTAAACTATGAACCCCATCCAATTCATTATCATCAAAGTTTAGGCACCTAATAACATCATCTATCTAATCATTTACTGATGAGGACAAGATTGAGGAACTTGCGGAGGAGTACATCGAGCACATCGAGAGTAACAAGAAGCTTCGACAAGTCAAGACGTAGTTTCTGGTTTAACTACGGCGTAAACCCAAGCCAAGATTACGCCGTAAATCTTGGTTAAATTTCGGTTTATGTTCGGTGTAGTAACTACGCCGTAGTTGATAACTTCAATTACGCCATAGTTAAGTAGGTTTGCATTCGTAGTTGTAGTTACGCCGTAGTTGATAAAATCAATTAGGCCGTCATTAAATTAGTTTACTCTCGTAGTGGTAGTTACGCCGTAGTTGATACAATCAACTACGCCGTAACTTTAGTTACGTCAGTTTCCTATTTTAGTCTTTGAGTCGGTTTTGGACGAGTTTTTCTTACTTGATCTCCAAGATTGGCTTCCCTATATATATAGGGTGTGGGTTTTATGTTTATTATTCAGTTAATCATTTTGTGGATTTTGTTTTGTAAAATTTATGTGGTTCTAGCATTGCTCATTCGTTAATGGCTACATTTGAAAATAAATAAATGGCTAAATATTGGGTAATGTAAAAAAAAATTTATGCACCATGGCATATGATGTTAGAGCACTGGGTACCCTCGTGCCATAGAGGTGGTGTCATAGGCAAAAAGTGTTGCCACGTTAGCAAAACCCTCTATGACACTAGAAATCCTTTGACATCACATTCTGACCGTTACCCTTGACACCCGAAATGCGGTGCCAATAGACACTCTTTTTTTCTTTTCTTCATTTACATAATATATTTTAGGCACTTTGATATTCAAGCATATGGAATGTTATACGTAAGGTTTGATCTCCATGCTACCAAAACTACAAAACCAAAACAAATGAACCTTCTACAAATTTAAGCGCAAAATTATTTACAAATAAAGTATAAAACCTCTACAACCCTAAATCTGTTGACTTCCTCCCTCTCCCAAACCTGAAACACAAAAAAAAAAAGAAAAAAAATCACACAACATCAAATACACATCACAAATACAAACACAAACACAACAAACAAACCCATCAAAAATAAAATAAAAAAATATGTTATGGCGTGGGCTGGCCACCATGGCGCCACCCACGGTATGGTAAGTCGTCGAAGTTTTTGGACTGGTGGGATGGCACGAGGCTACGGCGCCTGCGTACCTACCACTCTTATGCCAGAGAGGAGTGTTTTGGTGTTATAGTCAAAACTGGTGCTATGGGCAAAAATTGCTGAGGTGGCACCATTTTTTCTACGGCACCAACTGTACCTAACGCTCTAAGTAATTAGCTTGATTCGAGCGTGTATTTTAGTAGGTTTGGGCCACTAATATTGATATGACATCACTAGTACATACAATTATTTACTCCCTCCGTCTCAAAATTATTGTCACAAGAGAGAAATCATCAAGTTTAATAAAAATTATGCCACTATAAATCTCAACCACTCAAAAAGAATATTCCTTTAATACATTCTCTATTTTTTACTAAAAATAGAAAGAACATTGATTGGGATGCCTAACTCATATGCATAATAGTATGCCTAAACATATGTGTCAGCATCTTATTGGAGACAGCAGGAGGACCTACTTCTTCACAAACCAATAAATTATTGCCGTGTCTATTAGGCACACAATTAGTCACATATTTTAGGCCTCCTAATCATTTTCCAAATAGAAAATGGACAATTTTTTTGAGACATCCCAAAATAAAAATATGGACAATTATATTGAGACGCACGTAGTATATCTTTGAGTTTTATATTCTCAAACACTTGAAAAGCAAACGATTTTGGATATCATAGAGGATTGTATTTTGAAAGGGAGGTGATTTGTACACCCATTTTTTTGATTTGCACACTCAATGTACACGTATTTAAAGCAAAATATAAATATAATATAATTGTCTGATGAATTGGTCGAAGTGTCTCAATCAAAAGTAAAAGTGTGCAAATAAATTCCACTTTTCAAAGAAGGAGTGTTTCTAAAAAGTGAATTTGGATAGTATATTAGTCAACATTTTGGGTCTGCAAACATTTTAATTGAAAATTTGACTTGATTTAATTTCCTTTCTACAACGGCCAAAACCAAAACATTTCCGAATCACACTATAACTAACAAACAAACTGAATCAATCTTTCGATGAACAAACAAACAAACTGACTCAATCAATTTTGGATGAACAACAGCCGGCGTTACCCTCCGGGCATCGGTCATGGTAACTACGACGGTCAACCAAAACAGAAAAGTGCATAATTAACATAAAAGTGCATGATAGATACATGATTAACAGAAAAGTGCATGTTTTTTTTTACTAACAGGAAATCATTATATATTATATGATCAAGGTAACAAACCTTCATACAAGTGTTGTATGATGTTGTGTGTTACTTTTGAGCTAAATATACATGCTCATGAATCATATAGGATTTTCTAAATTCGACCTACATGATACCAGATTACCAGTTTTACTTGCTTTTTCTGTACACCCACTTGGTATTTAGATTCATTGCTTGCATCCTCCAATTATGCTAGATTCTTCTTTTTCTTTCAATATTTCCCCATATAGTTGGTCTTTTCTTTCCATGATTAGGCTTTCTTTGAATAATGTTTGAAACTGTTTAATTTGTATGCATTTTGTAGGCTATTGTGCTTTTACATCTTTTTTGTAAACTTACATATTTGTGCGTATTTTGTAGCTCTCAAGATTGGAAGGCACAACTGAACATACCTGCTGCAGACACCCGTTACAGAACTAAGGTATATATGCAACAATGCTCTGTTCAAAATACTCTTTTTTACCCCTAAAATATAGAATAAACTTGAATACTCAAATACGATGACCCTGAGGGCAAAAGTTATAAATGGACATCAGATTGCTGGAAATCCGCATTTGCATTAGACTTCTTATGAGATAGTTATTCTGCTGTTCTTTTACAGGATGTCACTGCCATGAAAGGAAATGACTTTGAGGACTATTTTCTAAAAGGGGAGCTACTTACGGAAATCTATGAAAAGGGTTTTAAAAGACCTTCACCTATACAAGAAGAAAGTATCCTATTGCATTGACTGGAAGTGATATTCTTGCAAGAGCTAAAAACGGAACCGGAAAGACAGCTGCCTTCTGTATCCCAGCCCTTGAAAATATTGATACATATATTAATAAAATTCAAGGTTAACTTTTTTACAACCCGTCCCTTTTTATCCACCCAATGTGCTAATAACCTCCATCATATTTAGGGCTGTTATTTGACTAAACGGGAATAGGCTATTATATATCCTATCTGCGGGTCTTGTTTGAAGTCGGGCACTGGCTCAAAACATTAGAAAGCTTTTGAGCGGAGGCTCGTTTCAAGACCATCAAAATGGCTCTTTTGCTGTATGGTATATTTGGCCAGGTTTTTTCTAGTAGAGGTACAAAATGAGGGAGTTGGGCAACATGCTAAAAGGTGCGGGTTAAAGCATTATATATTTTGTACTTGTTGAATGGGGTCACTCTGGTTGAGCCTATGGACATCTTTTAGTCCTTTTCGTTCAAGGATTATAAATTACTGATACATTTAGATTGGAGAAAACTTTTTAATCTAATTTTTGGGGCTTTGAACTACC
Organism: Chrysanthemum seticuspe; assembly: GCA_019973895.1. Lineage (NCBI taxonomy): Eukaryota > Viridiplantae > Streptophyta > Magnoliopsida > Asterales > Asteraceae > Chrysanthemum > Chrysanthemum seticuspe. The sequence continues at coordinate 255,532,675 of BPTQ01000003.1, read as the reverse complement.
AACACATGCCCCCTTTGACACACCTTGTCTTGGTTGTGACTAAGCAGATATATAAATTTGTAAGCATTTGACTACACTTTGGGTGACTTTCAACAAATTTGACCCAATTTTCTATGAAGTTCATTTCCCCACTTGAGATAAGATATGACCCAAATTTATCCTTGCTAGGCAAATGGTTGAAATTGCCACCTCTACGTCCTTATGACGTCATTGAATTATAAGCCTGGCAGCCCTTTGTAATTGCAAAACGAAAGGATTCTTGTTGAAATGTAATCCTTTGGGAAAGAGATGCGTTATCAGTTAAATGAATCTAAATAACAACAACTTTTAACAATATTCATATCAGTTATAGCTAACTTGTGGCTTAATTCATTGAATACAGTTGTCATATTGGTTCCAACAAGAGAATTTTAATGAATGTTTGCGCAATGCTAGTCATGGATGAGGTAAGCAAATTTTAATGAAATAAGTGTTAAGATTAGGTTTCAGAAAATGCAGTCTCTGTCAAATTACTTTAGCTTAAAGTATAGTTGATATTCTTATTTGCTTAATGCATGCTGATAAACTGTTGTCCCCCGAGTTTCAACCTTCAGTTGAACAGCTGATTGGATTTCTTCCTGAGCAGCGCTAAATTTTGATGTTTTCAGCCACGTTTCCAGTTACTGTCAAAGATTTCAAAGACAGATACCTGAAGAAGCCTTATGTTGTTAATTTAATGGATGAGCTTACTCTAAAAGGTATCACGCAGTTTTATGCCTTTGTAGAAGAAAGACAAAAGGTCCACTGCCTCAATACACTCTTCTCCAAGGTTACGTCTAATCTGGAATATATTTTTCTATTAGATCTTGTTTCATCTCGATAGTTAACAATCTTTATTCAATTTGATGTTTCATCTGCAAATCAACCAATCTATTATCTTCTGCAACTTTGTTAATCGAGTTGAGCTATTTGCTAAGAAAATCACGGAGCTTGGGTACTCCTGCTTCTATATTCATGCTAAGATGTTGCAAGATCATCGGAATCGGATGTTTCATGACTTCCGGAATTGTGCATGCAGGAATCTTGTTTGTACTGGTATAATTCTGATGCTTTTGCTTCATGAATAAGGTATTATAAAAACTGATATACTTAAAGGTTTTATGGATATTTAAATATATGTATGTCCGGATTCGAACTCGAGACTTCGGGATTGCACACATTACGTATGAGAATTGATGTAAATAATTAATATATATAAAATGTTATTATTATTAATTATTAATCACGAAATACATACTTAACGGTAGTTAATATTTAACGAGGTTTGGTTAACGGTCGTTAAATGTGAACTTAAAGGACTAGAGATGAAATTATAAGTCGGGAAAGTTCTAGAACCCTTTGGGGGCTTTGGCCGATCGGTTTGGGAGTCCTAACCCAACCCATAACATTAACTTGTCCTCCAAGATTGGTTAACTATAAATACAATCCTATTGTGTTTATTCTAAACCTAACTTGGTGACTTGCAAACCTAATTTCTCTCATTCTCCCTCTTTCTTGTGTGTGGCCGGTCGAACACCCAACCCCATAGGGTTTCGATTTGCTTTATTCAAGAATAAGTATTTGGTTTGTTTTGTGATCAAGAACCTAGCTTTTCACTTCAATTCGCTAATAGTACGTGTGTACAAGAACGAAGAACAAGTGCACTTGTTCTTGTAAATTCTTGGTCGTAGTTTTTTTGGTGGGACGATTTTGGTGAAACCCTAAGTTAGGGTTTTGGGTTTTGTTACTTGATCACATCATCGTTTGGTTCTTGTTTTGCTAAACGGTACGCGTTTCTTATTCGGTTAATTAATATACATATATTATTCTTTATACTTCCGCTGCATGCTTTGATGATGTTTACTTGATTTTATAATTTATTATGATTAGTAAAACCCAACAGTGGCATCACGAGCCGTTAATATGATGTAATTAATTACCGAAACACATAAAAATTGAATCTTTATGATTATATGCATGCTTTTTATGGTTTCTAGGGTTTTGAATTCGAAACCCTAATTTTATTTATTATGGGTCGATTACCCTAATTTATATTTATTAGGTTTTAATTTTGTAAAACTTGTAGAAACCCTAGGATTGCTTGCATATTTTATGTGGTTATTATGAATAATTGTTATGTGTCATGTTATATACGTATCTTGGGTGATAATTGTTATGCGGAATCCATGGTGGAACATGCATGTTTTGTCATGGAGTATTGTTTGTTATAAATTGTTTAGTGATATACACATGTTTTATTTATTTGATAATTATTGAATTGGGAAAGACCTCAATTATAACTAATAAAAATTCGTTATGTGCTATTTGGTATACTATTGACTTTGGCTTACGCAATCGACTTGTCGATGTATGTGGCTCTTCTACCTTGTAGTTGAAAGCCCTAGTTAATATATGCATTATTTACGCCTAGAATTGTTTATTAGCGTTTATCGAAATAATTATGCATGTGGCTAATTGTTTTACATATGTTAAAATTGTTTAGTTATATGTTTATATTATTTGAGTGTGTTTAATTTTTATTAAAATGCTTTTTTGTTTATATATTGTTTGACATGTTAGTAAGCAAAAAGGGTTTTTTATGAATAGAAAATTAAATGGACTAAATAATGGCGAAACTGATTTGTTATCTAAGTATTATTCTTGAACTTTTAATCGATTGATGCGACTGTACTAAATGGTTAGAACGGCCCATCCACTAGAACAAACTATAAAGGAGTTAATTAAGAAGTGCGCACAGTCACACTGAAAGGATGTCTAAGGTTATGCTTTTGCGCTTACCTGGTCCTCTGCCCTCTGTAAGTTCGATTGGAGTTACCTAGTATAACCATTCAATGTACGAAGCATCTTAGTGCAAAGTTGTAAGTTTCTCAACGCATCGATTAAAACTTTGTAGAACTAAATCTTAGCAATTAAAATCTTATGTAAGTTTTTCGAAAATATTATGATATAAAGTTGTATGCATGCTTCTTTATACATAAGTTTTGATTACACGTCAAAAATTGTACCCTTTAAATTTAAGTTTGTGCCATCTAATGATATGAAACACTTGAAGTTGTAATTTAGTTATGTGAGACCTTGATCTAGATTACAATAACAAGGTGATTTTTTTTGTTGTGTGAGACCTCAGCTTAATTATTTGCAGTTTCTAAATTAGACAACTTAATTAAGTTAGTTAGTAAGATCTATGACTTAAGGCATAAGATGGGATAAAACATGCTTACGTTTAGCATTAATTGTTTTGGCAAAATTGTAAATCCCATAACTTTTGGAATTGAAAACTTGTTTGTCAATTATTGTTTTTCAACAATTACCTATTCTATACTTTCACCACTAGCAGATCAACTGATGTGGTGAAACTATGATAATGAGGATCCAAAATTCAAGGAAAATACTATGGTTAATATGAATATTGACCAAAGGGTATTTTATTTTCTTGAATGTTTACTTATCGAAAGTACTAACTTTTGAACTTTTATTTTCTGTAGAAATGGCTCAAGCTGAATCTACTGCACTAGCCTCGTCGTTCAAATCTATGTTTGATCGAGAGAAATTGACTGGTAGCGCGAATTTCAATGATTGGTATCGGCAACTCAGAATTGTCTTGAGGGTTGCCAAAAGACTAGATTATTTGACTACGCCTTGTCCTCCTGAACCTGCAGTTGGTGTTACTGCTGAAGCACGTGCTGCATGGCAATCTGAGTATGACAAGTATAATGAGGTCACCTGCATTATGCTTGGGAGTATGAACTCAAACTTGCAAAAGCAGTTTGAGAATTACTTCCCTAACCTCATGCTTGAAGAATTGCAAAGGTTGTTTGAAAAGCCTGTGACTGTAGAGCTGTATGATCTGATAGATGCTCTTCATAGTTGCAAGCAAGGAGAAGGGAAACCTGTGAGCGCCCACTGCCTGGAAATGATGAGTTACATGGACCAGCTCGGGAGACTTAACTATGTCTACCCCAATGACATACAAATTGGCCTTATCAACAGATCCTTTAACAAGGAGTTTGATGGTTTCGTGCGCAATTACAATATGCATTGCACGGGGAAGACAGTCAGTGAGGTACATGCAATGCTCATTGATTACGAAAAAGGTTTGCCCAAGAAGGCCCCTACACCTGCTGTTCTGACCATCCAGAAGGGTAGGATTTCTAAGCCTAATAAGCCGCTAGCGAACAAGAAAGGGAAATGTAAGGGTAAAGTTGATAAGGGAAAACAAGTTATGGCTTATCAACAAGAACCCAAGAAGTACCCTCCCAAAAAGCGTGAGAATCCGAAGAAGGATCAGGCTTGTCATCACTGCACCGAGGTAGGACACTGGAAGAGGAATTGTCCACTCTACCTTGATGAGTTGATCAATAAGAGGTATAAAAATACTGGCACTGTGGCTAGTACTTCAGGTACTCTTTTGATGATAGAATTATTTTCTTTTCCTCATAAAATAAATTCCTGTGTATATGATACTGGATGTGGTATTCACATTTGTAATACACTGCAGGGACTTAGAGGAGCAAGGAAGCTTGCCTATGGACAGCAATACATGCACGTGGGTAATGGAGCACATGCAGTCGTTGAAGCTATAGGCACGTTTGATTTAGTTTTACCTTCGGGTTTAGTACTGTCTTTAAACGATTGTCATTACGCACCTTCTATTGTTAGGGGTGTCGTTTCTGTTTCCTTGTTAAAAGATATTGGTTTTATTCATACATTTACTGATTATGAAATTTCGGTTTCTTTAAATAGTGTTTTTTACTTTAATGTTATTCCAGTAAATGGTGTGTTTGAAATTGATTTGCATGATAATATGATTGATAAAAGTAATTCTGTCTTTAGCATCAATAATAAAAGAATCAAAGGTAATTTGGATTCTTCATTTCTTTGGCATTGTAGACTTGCTCATATAGGCAAGAAACGCATGCAACAACTGCAACACGATGGGCTTTTGCAAAACATCAATGATGAATCATTTGATAAATGTGAATCTTGCATATCTGGGAAGATGACCAAGAAACCTCTTACAAATAGTTTAGAAAGGGCTTCTGATCTTCTTGGTGTAATACATACTCACGTATGTGGAACACTAAGACATGTGTCAAGGAAGGGTGCTAGCTACTTTTTAACCTTTACTGATGATTTCAGTCGTTATGGTTATATTTATTTACTTAAACATAAACATGAAGTCTTTGAAACATTTAAGGTTTTTAAGAGTGAAGTAGAACTGCAACTAGGAAAGAAGATTAAAGCTCTTCGATCCGATAGAGGTGGTGAATATTTAAGTCAAGAGTTTACAGATTATCTAGCTGAGTGCGGTATCGTCCAACAACTCACATCTCCATATACTCCACAACAAAATGGTGTATCTGAGAGAAAAAATCGTACATTGTTAGACATGGTACGATCAATATTTAATCTTACAACTCTTCCCTTATCCTTTTGGGATTATGCTTTAGAAACTGTTGTTCGCATATTGAATATGGTTCCAACTAAGAAGGTTGATAAGACTCCTTATGAAGTGTGGTATGGGAAAGCTCCCAACTTGTCTTACTTAAAGGTCTGGGGTTGTGAGGCGTTTGTTAAACGTGACTCTGCTGATAAGCTACAACAAAGATCTGTTAAGTGTATCTTCGTAGGATACCCAAAGGAAACTATGGGTTACTACTTTTACTTTCCACCTGAAAACAAAGTAATTGTTGCTAGGTATGGAGAATTCCTTGAAAGGGATCTCATATCTCATGAATTTAGTGGGAGAGTTTATGATCTGAAATATGATCAAGAAGATACAACACCTTCTGATAACACTAGCCAACCTCAAGTAGAACCTGAAAGTCTGAGTGTTCCACCTAAAGTTGAAGTGGTTCCCATTCGTAGATCCGCAAGGGCTACGCGTGCACCTGAGCGTCTATGTCTCAACGTAGAAGCTGAGGAAAATTTGTTAGGGGATCTTGGTGAACCTGCTAACTATAAGGCTGCCATGATGAGTCTTGAAAAGGAAAAATGGCGAGTTGCAATGAATGGGGAAATGCAATCCATGAAAGATAACGAAGTTTGGATAGAGGTTGACTTACCTCCAAATGCTAAAGTAGTTGGAAGTAAGTGGCTCTATAAGATAAAGACTGACATGGATGGCAATGCACACACCTATAAAGCTCGTCTTGTAGCTCAAGGGTATACTCAAACCTTTGGGATAGACTACGAGGAGACATTTTCTCCTGTAGCAGACATTAGAGCTATTAGGATTCTTATAGCCATAGCTGCGTACTATGACTATGAGATATGGCAAATGGATGTCAAAACTGCTTTCTTAAATGGTCGCCTAGATAAGGACATCTATATGGCGCAACCTGAAGGGTTTGTGAATCCAAAGTTTCCGAAGCGTGTATGCAAACTTCAAAGATCCATTTATGGGTTGAAGCAAGCATCAAGGCAATGGAACAAGAAGTTTGATGAAGAAATCAAGAAATTTGGTTTCACTCAAAATCTTGATGAGCCATGTGTGTATCACAAAGCTAGTGGGAGTAATGTCATTTTCTTTATCTTATATGTCGATGACATATTGATCATGGGAAAAGACATTCCAAGTTTGCAAGATGTAAAGTCTTATCTTGGAAAGTGCTTTTCTATGAAGGATTTAGGGGAAGCAGCATTTATTCTGGGAATCAAGATCTACCAAGATAGATCAAGGCGGTTAATTGGACTAAGCCAAAGTGCTTACATTGATAAAATATTTAAGAGATTCAATATGCAAGATTCCAAGAAGGGATATTTACCGATGCATGTTGAACATGGCTTAAGTAATAAACTATGCGCGTCAACACCTGAAGAGGTGGCACACATGAAGAAAGTTCCTTATGCTTCAGCTGTAGGATCTATCATGTATGATGTAAGATGTACAAGGCCTGATGTGGCGTTTGCACAGAATATCACCAGTCAGTATCAACAAAACCCAGGTGTGAAACACTGGCAAGCTGTTAAGAACATTCTTAAGTATCTAAGGGCTACTAAAGAAATGTTTCTAGTGTATGGAGGAAATCCAGATGCAGAACTTGATGTTACAGGTTTTTGCGATGCGTCATTCCAAACTGATAAAGATGATACGAAGTCTCAGACGGGTTATGTCTTTGTCATTAACGGAGGAGCAGTTGACTGGAAGAGCAAGAAGCAAACAACGGTTGCGATGTCTATTACAGAAGCTGAGTACATAGCTGCTTCAGAAGCTGCGATGGAAGCTGTTTGGATTAGGAAATTCATTTCGGGACTCGGAGTAATGCCCTCAATCGAATTACCTTTAAATGTGTATTGTGACAACTCTACTGCAATAACATTTGCCAATGATCCTGGAGTCATGAAGGGCGCCAGACATTTTCCTCGTCGATATCACTATGTTCGAGAACAAGTCGAAATAGGTGAAATCAATCTACTCAAAGTTCATACATATGAAAATCTAGCTGATCCCTTTACGAAGCCATTGCCAAAAGAAAAACTTACTGACCATGCTGATGGGATAGGACTTCGTTTAGCTAGTAGTTTCATGCAGATCTGTGATTAGTATTTGGATAAAGGATGTTATGAACGAATATTACTTTAATGAAATAAATTAGTTGTTTATGTTTATTTTTCATTTTCTTAATATTATATCCTATATTTGCATGTTTAATCCGTGAATAACTTATGTTATTCTAAATAGTCCGTTGTCAATCAATGATGTGGGAATGTCATTTATACTTTTAAAGTATATTGATGCGTAGGACATACAAGATTCACATGATATTCAATGAATTGAATATAGGACTCATCCCAACTTTACATGATGATACTTTATGGATCTTTGTCATTAAGTATATCATGAAATGTTTATCCTCAGACTTGAGATACCAGATAACTGATATGAATGTAGTGCACTTGTGTAAGATAGTCTAACGCTATCCGTAACTGGTAGTTATAATGGCTATTTTCAGAAGTGTTACAAAGTTCGTGAGTTATGTTTGTAGTCAAGAGAATTTGTTCATTTGAATTTGTTTCAAAGCATAATACTATCTTTGGGCCCCTCGTAGGGTTGATAAGATATTTGTGTGGCCATACGCAAGATCTATCTGGAATACGTTCAGATGATTTGGTAATCTTGTTCAATCAAATACAACGAGAAACAAAGTATTAATTTATGAAATGACTTGATCCGTATTCATAGTTAATGTAGTATTAGTAACAAAATGATAAGTAAAAATGATGAATCATTAAATAGTTTTTTCAGGAAACCATACTCGATTCGATCTGGGGGCATTGGCGTGTTAGGCTAGACTAAACCAATGTCATTACTATATTTAGTAATATCCAAGTGGGAGCTGAAAGGTTTTATGGATATTTAAATATATGTATGTCCGGATTCGAACTCGAGACTTCGGGATTGCACACATTACGTATGAGAATTGATGTAAATAATTAATATATATAAAATGTTATTATTATTAATTATTAATCACGAAATAAATACTTAACGGTAGTTAATATTTAACGAGGTTTGGCTAACGGTCGTTAAATGTGAACTTAAAGGACTAGAGATGAAATTATAAGTCGGGAAAGTTCTAGAACCCTTTGGGGGCTTTGGCCGATCGGTTTGGGAGTCCTAACCGAACCCATAACATTAACTTGTCCTCCAAGATTGGTTAACTATAAATACAATCATATTATGTTTATTCTAAACCTAACCTTTGTGACTTGCAAACCTAATTTCTCTCCTTCTCCCTCTTTCTTGTGTGTGGCCGGTCGAACACCCAACCCCATAGGGTTTCAATTTGCTTTATTCAAGAATAAGTATTTGGTTTGTTTTGTGATCAAGAACCTAGCTTTTCACTTCAATTCGCTAATAGTACGTGTGTACAAGAACGAAGAACAAGTGCACTTGTGCTTGTAAATTCTTGGTTGTAGTTTTTTTGGTGGGACGATTTTGGTGAAACCCTAAGTTAGGGTTTTGGGTTTTGTTACTTGATCACATCATCACTTGGTTCTTGTTTTGCTAAAAGGTACGCGTTTCTTATTCGGTTAATTAATATACATATATTATTCTTTATACTTCCGCTGCATGCTTTGATGATGTTTACTTGCTTTTATAATTTGTTATGATTAGTAAAACCCAACATATACCTTACTAACTAATGTATAATTTGTTTTGCCTTGACACAGATTTATTTACCATAGCGTCGTGATTAATTTTGATTTTCCCAGGAACGCTGAAACATATCTGAACAGGGTGAGTTGAGCTTTTATTCTACAAGATAGTCATCAGCGTTTGAATGTACCTTCTGATTGTAGGTGGGTCGTTCTGGAAGATTTGGACATCTGGGGCTGGCTGTGAATTTGATAACTTACAAAGACCGCTTTAACTTGTAAGAAAATAGTTATGTTCATGAAACGCGTGATGGCAATGTTTGCCGATGAAAATCACATATGCTAATTTGTTTCTGTGCTATGCTACAGGTATAGGATTGAACAGGAGCTTGGAACTGAAATCAAACAAATTCCTCCGCTGATCGATTAAGCTATTTACTGCCGTTGACCCATGAGAGACGCTTGATGTTGGTGAGTAACAAAAGTTTTCTTGCAATGCCTGGTAGTAGACAATGGCGCCTTGGAGCAACTGCTATTGTCACTTTTAAAGTTGATGAGATATGCCTGTTGGGTAATGAACTGAAATGGGTTCATATTGAAATGGGTCATATTATAGCAAGGGTTGTGCCTGGTTGGATTGATCCACAAACATGTGTTTAGTTACATATGATTGCAGAAACTATATTATCACAATACAAATCGAAATCTCTGACTTGTCACAATATTGTTTCTGTAATCATATTTAACTCGAGTTAATTATTTTTTCTATATTAGACTAAACACATGTTTGCGGATCAATCATGTACAAATCTAGATCTTTAACTAAAATGTTATTTAGGTGTTGTATGCATAAAAGGCACTTTGGAAGACTTCCAAGCCATTTAACATACTTTTCTAGCTATTTCTTAATCTGTTTGACTAATTTTTCTCTTAAACTGTAAGTGTTTGATTTCACTTCATTTGATAAAAAAATAACCCAAATCGACCCATGAATAAGTAAATGGGCTTGCCACCTCTAGACTCATTTTCATAGTGACTAGATGGTCATGGGTTTGAATCTAACAGGCCCCTTTTTTTTGCAGTATACTTCACTCACAGAGCCCTTTTCTACATTTCAACCCCAAACTTATTGTGGAGAAAGAAGTAAACTGCTAACAATTCATGAGTCAAGAAATTACGGGGTTGAAGAAATGAGGATAGCGCGAAAGAGGAAAAAGTAGGCAGGTAAACTAGAAAAAAGAAACAAAAAGGAAAAAAAAACAAAAAAAAAACTGTTTGCATGCTATAAGGCTTTTTTTACGAGACTATACAAACTACAACTGCTGCTGGTTCGAGGACTTGTGATGGGAATGTGTGTAAAAATATATGCGGGTATCTACAAACGAACATATAATACACATACATCGAGTATCTATGTGTGTACATGTAATGCACATACGTTTGTGTGTAGGCAGTATACATATGTGTGAAATCGATATGATTGAAATTGTAAATGGTTTACAATTTTTTTAAGTAGCGCCAATGTAAAGACATAGAAAAACATCGAAACGAGGCTCGATTAAGGGAAATATTTCATTTGTGGACAATAGGTTACAGTTTTTGTGGCTTTATTGTTAATGTTTTTTTCTCAAAAGCAAATATATGAAGACATATTTTTCACATACAACATTACAGTTTTTGTGGCTTTATTGTTAATGTTTTTGTGGCAAATTTACGTATAATAATTTGTCACTAAAGCTACGTTTCTTAATAAAGGCGACATCGCTTCCAAATTAAGATGGCAAATTCAAGCTCTGAAATAACAAGAAAAAAACGATTCGCAGGGTTATTGTGAATGATGTAATTATAGTGAAGAGTGCATTTGAGAAGATAAAGACAACCCCTTTATTTTATCTGCTTATTTTTCAAGTGTTTTTTTCACATCAAAATCAAACTTACTGTTTAATATAAAATTAACCGAAAACAATCTACAAAGGAGTTTGAATACAAAATTTCAACAAATTAATTACTTTTTCCAAGCGTTCTTGCGTTTTCTACAAAATAAGCTACATATCCAAATACTATCTTCAAAAGTACATAATAAGCAAATCCGAACCCAAACACCCCCTTATATTTTCTGCTTATTTATTAGCAGAAGCAGCTTCGTGTTATACAAACTACTTCTACTTTTCAGTTTATTTTAAGATTAAAAGGGGATAAGGTTTTTGACACGGCCTGACCGGGTTAATCCCGGGACATTTTTCGACCCGCCCACAAATATACACACCTAGCAAGGTTTCTAGCATCATATTTAACCTAAAACTATTTTAAATGCTTTTTTTCCGAGTACAACTGCACACGTATTATTTACAAAATAAGCAAATCCCAACACTATCTCATAAACTTCATGCTTTTTATCAATTACACTAAAGCCCTAAAGATAAATAAAAACACTAATAAGGTGTTCGGGATTGCTTATATTTTCTGCTAATCTGCTTATAAATAAGCGGAAGCAGTTGTGTGTTATCCAGCCTGCTTATGCTTTTTATTGATGAATCCCTTCATAGGTTATATAAATACAAACATGCCATTCAAAATCTGGGAATATGCATTATAGAATTGAAGATGAATTCAAACATTAAATGTGTCTCCTGATTCAGTCATCTTGCCTATAAACTTTTTATTCAATGAATTAAAAATGAGGATAACTATTAACAAAAAGATTAAATTGAGTAACAAGTAATCAAAAATGTGTTTATTAGCAAAACAGGAATAATACTGATTCATTATTCACACACTCACACCCCCGAAAAACATTACAAGCACGGTTGTCTCTAAATTTAAGAGAAGAAACAAAACAAGACCAACCACATCAAGGACCAAAGTTTCCTAAAAGTATGAACATTGCCCCCACTAGCACGTAGAGCCCTAATATTCTCTTTGGACCATCTCTTTAAGTTGTGATAGTTGAGTCGCGAGTTGTTTCTGAAGGAGTTGGAGTAGCAGCCCCTCCACCAGTCGTTGTTTCTTGAATATTTCCATACAGATATTCATCTAATTGAAGCCTAAGCTCAAGTTTCTTGGTTGCGTTACAGATTAGGTCCGCAACAGCTGATCGATCAACGTTGTAATGCTCTTGAGGGTCCTGCAGGAGGATGCTAAATTTCACAAGTTGGGGATCACTGTCAACCATGCCTTTAATAAGTGGTAAGGTAGGATCATGCACCACGTGAACGGTGTGATCTGCCAGCACGCCTACATGAGATCAAAGAAATAAATCATGCCAAGCTGTAAAAGTGGTGACCGGGTGATTTGTTACTAAACAAGAGAGCAAATGAATAAATCTAGACAGATAATTGATTAGGTAACAACCATTCACATAATCATATATATATATATATATATATATATATATAAAACATAAAACACAATAGTAAATACATACCATAGCTATCTAGGGTTCGATGATCAAGCCAAAATATTCCTCTATGAATCAGGGTGAGTTCTTTAACAGGAACACGAAAGATTTTAGCCATTAAATCCCTAAATTCAGCAACCTTTAATCCGACAGTACTCAATCTAACCGATGACTTGGACCGCTTTGAACATATTAAGTTTATGTTAATCTCGTCCATCCCTGAACAACAACAAACCACCATATGTTTTGATTAAGCCAACCCTAGCCTACAAACATGTTTTTTTATTGTAAACCCTAGAGAAATTTAATTAAAAAAACAAAAGCAAAAAAAAACTAGTTAGAGGATTGAAAAACATACCGAAGGGTTTGCGATATACTTCTTTCTTGTTTAAAAAAAAAGGCTAGCTAGCGGCTGATATTAATAATGAGGAATTGAGAGGTGTTTATAAGCGGTTGCATATATGATTTGGAGAATATTGGTCCGATTCTTCCTAATAGTCATAGGCCAAGCCCACTCACTTTCTACCGCATGACCCAATTTTTTGACAAGTTATTGGGACTAGGGTTCAACATGGTTTGATTTGCCTCGGTTTTTGCCTTGAACCGAAAATATTCTGAGTTTTTCTTTTTAAAAAACTTTTGGTTTCGGTCTATTCTAGAAAGGAAAAAAAAACCGATGAGGGATACAAAAATAAACGATCTTGGCTTTTTAATCACGCTAAGCTGTCATTGACTTGGATACACCAAACTTCACACTCATAATCTCTCTCACACAGTAAAAAAACACACACACAGTTAACAGATCCAGATGGCTACTATCAAGTCTGTTTGGGCACGTCAGATCTTCGACAGCAGAGGCAACCCCACTGTTGAGGTTTGTGTTTGTTATTTAGATTAGAAGATTTTAGTTAAGGACATTTGTTTGTATATTTTTATGGAAAAAAGCTAAAAATACTCTATGTACTTTTCGTGATGACTCATTATGCTTTCTTAACTTTTTTTATTATCATTTTACGTACTTAACATTGTTTCACGTCTGCTGTCATTATGCTTAATTAAATGTTTTTCTCATGCAAAACCCTTCTTTTCATCTTCACTACCCATCTATAACAATATTTATCCACCGCTATGGACAGAACCAAACATCTTTTGGGACAGGAACACATCCAAACACTCCTTTTTGACACTTTTGAGCACAACTAAGTAAAAAGAGCAGTTGAATAAGCAATACAGTTAGAGAACAAGCTATATTAAACTAAAATGAGCTAAGAACAAAGGAAATAAGCTACATAAACTAGAGGAATAAGCAGTGGAAAATACAAGCTATACTAGGGGATGAAAGGGGAACCTAGGGGGTCCTAAGGCTTCTAATAAGCACTAAATGAGCACCTAATAAGCTATTTGTTAAATCAAACTTAATCTAAACAACCTACAAGCTACTAATGGATCTAAAAACTGACATGGGGTTGCTGCTATTGCAGTTACAAACAGGCCAAATGGGATCTGTTTGAGCTTAATTTGAATAAGCTACAGGGTGAACTAGACCATGGGCTTCTGGGAACCTGAAGCTCACCCAGCTAACTACCTTTTGCCCCCATGGATGGATTATGAGAAACTGATTACAGCTTATAAATAAGCTGAGAAAAACGGGTGCAGGGGTTGCTGATGCAGCAAGACAGAAACATATGTTAGAATGAATAAGTAATTAAGCATAATGAGTCGAAAATGTAAAAAATGTGATGTATCATAATGAGTCGTAAAGCATAATGATAGCAGACGTGAAACAATGTTAAGTAAAATGACAATAAAAAAAGTTAGAGAAAGCATAATGAGTTATCACGAAAAGTACATAGAGTATTTTTAGCTTTTTTCCTATTTTTATTTACCTCGACTGTATCGAAGTGAAAAGTTACTTGGATCTGTTATTGTTTTGAGTATTAATTGATAACTGATGTGTAATTTAATCCAGATGATAAACTTTAATGTTACTGTAACATATGACTACTGTTTTGTGTATCATTAGTTTACTTTTAAGTTTACAAATATGGTGTATGTATTGGATCGGGTTGTTTTAATTACTGTGTAGATGTGTAACTTAAATCGACATGATAAACTTTTGTATAAAGTAAATGTTTTAAATTATGGCAGTTGGATGTTAGTATGTGTGTTTTGTTATCAGGTTGATTTAATTTGCATCAAGTTGATTTGATTATTAGATCGATTGTTTATAAGCTTTTGTATGAAGTTATTTATTTACGTCTAGATAATATTGACTATAGGTTGATATTACTCTCTCTGATGGAACTTTGGCTAGAGCTGCTGTTCCCAGTGGTGCATCTACCGGTAAGATCTCATTTATCCCGTATTTACGTAATCGTGTTATTTGGTTACTTATGTGATTAATGTGCTGTAGGTATCTACGAGGCTCTTGAATTAAGAGATGGAGGTTCAGACTACCTCGGAAAGGGTGTCTCCAAGGTTAGCTGGTTTTAACTTTTGTTAATACTTTGTGTTTATTATGAGATTTAGTTTACTGAGATATTGGAACTTTTTGCTTTGTTTGATTAGGCTGTTGCTAACGTTAACACGATTATCGGCCCTGCTCTTGTTGGCAAGGTTTGTTTTCTTATCTCCGCTCGCTCCTTTATATATTGTAATGAGTGATTTATGCTTAAAGATGTTAATTTATCTTGTGTACTACAGGACCCAACTGATCAAGCTGGAATTGATAACTTCATGGTTCAACAACTTGACGGTACCCAAAACGAGTGGGGTTGGTGCAAGCAAAAGGTATTTATTTGCTCGAAACTTTATTTATTTGGTTGTTTTTATAATCTTTGAAGTGAATGGTTCTTATTCATAAACCATTATGTTTTTCGTTAGCTTGGAGCAAACTCCGCCATCTTGGCAGTGTCTCTAGCACTTTGCAAGGCTGGGGCTAGCGTCCTCAAAATCCCCCTCTACAAGGTAATTTTAAATCATTGTCATAAACAAATGCTCATGTTTTAAACTTATGTTTGCCGTTGGAATCACATGTTATATTCAATTGCTTTTCTCATTGCGGATGTTACTATAACTTCTTTTGTTTGACTTGATAACTTCTGTTTGCAGCATATCGCTAACTTGGCTGGTAACAAGAACTTGGTTTTGCCTGTACCTGCATTCAACGTCATTAATAGTGGATCACATGCCGGAAACAAGCTTGCCATGCAGGAGTTTATGATTCTCCCTATTGGTGCTTCAAGCTTTAAGGAAGCCATGAAGATGGGCGTTGAAGTATACCACAACTTGAAGGTGAGTTAAAACACGATTCCTTGTCCTTAATGAGTTATTCTGCACATTTACCTGTTTGTGATATTTGATTTGTATTTGATGTCTGAGGCACTAATCATAAATCTGATTTCAGTCTGTGATCAAGAAGAAATACGGACAAGATGCAACTAACGTTGGTGACGAAGGTGGCTTTGCTCCTAACATTCAGGTTAAACATGTGTTCAAGTTTGCATGTGTTATTTCCTTTTTTTTTCCTTCTACTTGTGTTTGTGAACTTCAACTTGTGTTTGTGAACTTCAGGAAAACAAGGAAGGTCTTGAATTGCTCAAGACAGCAATTGCTAAAGCTGGATACACCGACAAGGTAATTGTTAGAAGTCGAATCTCTGCCACACTCATATAGAAAGATGGCACGCTTGCTTTGTTGTTTTCTACATGTCTTGCAAGTTGACTAAATTATATTTCCAATCATAAAATTGTTTTTGGCCTGGCCTGTTAATCTACAGGTTGTCATTGGAATGGATGTTGCTGCATCTGAATTCTACGGTGAGAAGGACAAGACCTATGATCTGAACTTCAAGGAAGAGGTAAATTGCTAATTCTTATCCATTGAGAAGGACAAGACCTATGATCTGAATTATGGATTTTAGACGGATTTCCAGATTATAATTTTTTTCTCATATACTTTGCCGATTATTTTATGCAGAACAACAATGGGAAAGAAAAGACCTCAGGAGAACAACTCAAAGATCTTTACAAGTCGTTTGTGAGCGAGTACCCTATTGTGCCCATTGAGGACGCCTTTGACCAAGATGACTGGGAGCACTATGCCAAGATGACCGCAGAATGCGGTGAACAAGTGCAAAGTGTTGGTGATGATCTTTTGGTCACCAACCCCACGGTTAGAATCACAACCTTGTGTACTTATATGCTAGCTTTCTACATGTCTTGCAAGTTGACTAAATTATATTTCCAATCATAAAATTGTTTTTGGCCTGGCCTGTTAATCTACAGGTTGTCATTGGAATGGATGTTGCTGCATCTGAATTCTACGGTGAGAAGGACAAGACCTATGATCTGAACTTCAAGGAAGAGGTAAATTGCTAATTCTTATCCATTGAGAAGGACAAGACCTATGATCTGAATTATGGATTTTAGACGGATTTCCAGATTATAATTTTTTTCTCATATACTTTGCCGATTATTTTATGCAGAACAACAATGGGAAAGAAAAGATCTCAGGAGAACAACTCAAAGATCTTTACAAGTCGTTTGTGAGCGAGTACCCTATTGTGCCCATTGAGGACGCCTTTGACCAAGATGACTGGGAGCACTATGCCAAGATGACCGCAGAATGCGGTGAACAAGTGCAAATTGTTGGTGATGATCTTTTGGTCACCAACCCCACGGTTAGAATCACAACCTTGTGTACTTATATGCTAGCTTTCTACATGTCTTGCAAGTTGACTAAATTATATTTCCAATCATAAAATTGTTTTTGGCCTGGCCTGTTAATCTACAGGTTGTCATTGGAATGGATGTTGCTGCATCTGAATTCTACGGTGAGAAGGACAAGACCTATGATCTGAACTTCAAGGAAGAGGTAAATTGCTAATTCTTATCCATTGAGAAGGACAAGACCTATGATCTGAATTATGGATTTTAGACGGATTTCCAGATTATAATTTTTTTCTCATATACTTTGCCGATTATTTTATGCAGAACAACAATGGGAAAGAAAAGATCTCAGGAGAACAACTCAAAGATCTTTACAAGTCGTTTGTGAGCGAGTACCCTATTGTGTCCATTGAGGACCCCTTTGACTAAGATGACTGGGAGCACTATGCCAAGATGACCGCAGAATGCGGTGAACAAGTGCAAATTGTTGGTGATGATCATCTTTTGGTCACCAACCCCACGGTTAGAATCACAACCTTGTGTACTTATATGCTAGCTTTCATCAGATAGACAAATTGCTACAATGGAAATGGCTCCCTACCCTTTCGGACTTTCTTTTAGTTTGGTCTGGTTTAATATTAATTACTTACTGAACTTGTATTTACAGAGAGTTAAGAAGGCTATTGACGAGAAGACATGCAATGCTCTTCTTCTTAAGGTATAATTTAATAGTACAAATGATGTAACTGAGGTTTTACACGCATTACTTGTATTGTTTACATATGTCTTGTCACTCTTTTAGGTTAACCAAATTGGGTCTGTGACCGAGAGTATTGAAGCTGTGAAAATGTCCAAACATGCTGGTTGGGGAGTGATGGCCAGTCATCGCAGTGGAGAAACTGAGGACACCTTCATTGCTGATCTTTCTGTTGGTTTGGCAAAACCATTTATTATTCCAATTATATAGATTCGTAACACACACACACACACACACATATGTGCATTACCTGCGTGTTATTGATGAAAAATGTCGCAACTGTATAGGTTGAACTAATAACAATAGTAAACTGGTTTATTATATGACAAGGACTGCTTGTTTGTACAATGCATCTGTTTTTCATTTTTTAGTCTCGCAAAAAACTTTATATTTCAACATCAAATAAACGAGACTCATGATCATATAATCCATTATGGGTATGTTTGGCGGAATTAGCTAAAGCTGAAACTGAATGTTTTGTATTCATAGAGGTATTTGCCGAATTAAATGAAGTTGGAGCTTATTATCGTAAATAGACCTCAAATTAAATTCAAACATATTTCTAACTTCTGCTTGTTATTCACGATAATTTGAAGACGTTTAAGTAATTTGATTAATCACAAGCTCTACGTATGTATGCAAGTTCATTTCCATTAGCTTAAGCTTGTAGGAGCTTATAGCTTAGCAAAGCGTTCATAAGCTAACAACGCTTATTTTTAAAAGCCCAAGCCTTATAAGCCCTTCTTGCCCAAAACACGTACACCCCAGTGAGATAGATTAGAATACACTTGTCGTCCATGTCATATATATGCCAAAGGTTATAAACAAATATCCAACTTATTAGTTGCGCACTTATTTTAAGTTTTAACCGGTTTGATTCTGTGTGACGGTGGGTTCAAACCCCGTAGATTAGTCAACCAATAGGCTGGAAACCATGATAATAAATAAATAAATAATAATAAAAAAAATTGTTGCGGTTTTCGTCTTATTGATGACATCAGCGTTTAGTCGTTAAATGGCATAACATCATTATCCTTGCACATGAGGACATTTTCGTCTTGTTTTTAGAGTCACGTGTCAAAATTTGGCAATAAGAGGGTGTTTGGGTGAGCTTATCTTTCAGTCTTATTTGTAATTGGAAAGGCTCATGAGCTCACATTTTCGGCTTACGAGCTTATTAGCTTGAGCTTGTGGCTAATTTAAGTCAATCAGCACAACTTGAAGCTAGAAAAAAAGATCATGGGCTTTTCTTATGTAAAATAATCTCGTAAGCCCGAAAAATAAGATAACTAAAGAGCCCCTTAACTGAACCTGATATTACCAAAATACCCTTTGGAGAAAGAGAAAATCTATATCTATACTACTTTATAATGCATTTAGGCCTTCTAAAATTAGAAGGCTTAAAATTCAGATTTTTAAAGTTACTTATTATGGAAAGATATAAAAACACACACTCTCTCTCTTCTCTACACATAAAAAACACACACTCCCTCTCTCTTCTCTCTACCCTCGCCGGCCACCCTCTTCTCCGGCAACCACCGCCGTCGTCCGGCCACCACCAGTGCCGGCAAATTTTCCGGCGAAATCTTTTTCTTGCCGATCCGATAGATCGGTTAACCTACATCATTTCTGGAGATTTTGAGCCCTCGGCTCCCACCACAGCGCCACCCACGCGCCACCACCGTCGCTGTCACCACCATCTCATCACATCACCGCCGCTCGCCACAACATTTAGTTACCGGGTACCCGCCGCCGCATTGCGCGGGTACCTTGCTAGTAGGAGAAGAAAGAAAGTGGATCAAAGTACATGCAAAACCTTATCATACATGCATGGTATTGTTGCAACTTTCATAGGCTTTTAATCCTTTACTTTTAACACCATGTGTAGTATTGCACTCCATGCCTCATCATCTTGTACCCAGTCAACTTTTCATACATAAAGAATCCAAAGTATGTAAAAGATAACACAGACTCACATGTGTTAGAAACTCGAAGGCCTTTTAGGCTTATATTTGATGAAGAGGTTGTAAGTGAAATTTAGGAAGAGAGGAATACTTATGAAAGGTTTGGAATATTATTGATTGCTTATGTTTTCCTTGATTTGCTTGATTACAAATGCATCACACCACCATCTATTTATACTAGTCCATGGAAGAGTCTAGTACCAAGATACTTCCATGGAACTCTAGATATTTCCAACATTATACATATCTATACTCTAGATATTTCTTAGCTACAATATTCTACACAATTCTATGGATATTTGATGAGTGTCTAAATACTCATCATTTTTGTACAAAATAAACTGCAAAATCATCTAAAAACACTCAGAAACACATCAAAATGATCAAAATATCACAAATCAGTGTTTTATGTGTTTTAAATGCAAAAATATCAAAATCAGATGAAAAACATATCAAATTTGCAAAATTGGCAGTTTTAGTCCCCCAAGTTTCAAAAGTTGTCAAAAACAGTCCCTGAGCACATAATTTCAAAAGTAAAGTCACCAAATGTCCTTTTAAAATCAAAAGTTGTCAAATTTAGTCCTTTGGTGAAAAATGTCAAAAGTTTGAGAAAATTACAAGAATGGTCCTTCAAGTTTCAAAATTGGCAGAAATGGCCCCTGGAAAATTGCAAAATGGCAATTTTGGTCCTTATACTTTTGAAGGTTGTCACTTGTGGTCCCTTGGAATAACTTTTCTGAATTGGCAGCCTAAGTCCTTGAAGTTTCAGAATTTACACATTTGGTCCCTCTAATTATTAAACCATTAAACCTATTTTGGACCCCCTGCTTATCTTTGGCCCCCTGTCAAATTGGATTGTGAACCCCCCCATTATTATTAACCACTTGGGTCAAATCCTGGTCAAATCCCTCAACCCGCCAAAGTCCACCCCTTTCAACTGCTTCCTGCAACTAGCTACCCTCCCATCCCCCCTCCTCCATTTCCACTCAAACATGTTCCCCACTCCACAACTAACATCCAAGGTTCATTAATTGCACCTCCCCCCCCCCCCCCTCACTCAACCCCCAATTGGCAGACAAAGATTTTGGCGCCAAAATCTATTTAAACGGTTGTGATCAAATCAAAGCAAACCAATGGCTAGGATTGGTGGGATTTCATCAGAAGAGAGAGGCAAAGGAGTTTGGATATAAAAGAAAGAAGAAGGGAAGCAAAAGAGGAGTCGAGTAGTTTTTAAATATTACTTAATGTCGTTTTTAATGTAAAATTTTAGTTAAGCTCAAAAATCTGTAACCTTTTGTTATAATGTACTCATTTTAAGTTCTTGTATCAATATAAATCCTCTTCAAGTGTCAATTTAAGTTAAATTACTATTTTGCTTAGTTAAGCTTACTGTTGCAATCCTCAGTTTCAAACTTATGTATCAAAGCTTTTCTTAGCTTATCTTTAAGCTTCAACAAGCTTGAATGAGCTTATTATAACTTTGTACAAGCTCACATTCAAGAATTAAGTAATCTAGGGACTTGGTCAACAAAAGTCAAACGGGGCATAAATGGAACAGATTTGGTCAATGGGTGAAGCAGACATGGAAGGGGGTTGATATTGAGCTAGGATAGGGGTGTGGTTAGGTTAGTGGTTCATGGTTCACAGTTTGCTAGCCATAGTTGCTTTGGACATTTGTAAGTCAAGTTCAAGTTCTTATACATATTCTGCATTTGTAGTTTTTATCTGTTAATTCTTGTTCTATTAGATGTATTTAGGTCTGGTAAAGTAGGTTTGATCATGAAATATACTGGTACTGTGTTTAGAATTGATTCAGTTTGCAAATCAGTGTTTTTAAGGGGTGTTTGGATTGACTGATCTGTCTGTCTTAAAGTTACATTCAGTGGTTGATCTTTATTGTTTCATGTTTGTTTAGTATAAGTATGCTCATTTGAGTCTTGGTTTAGGTCTGCAACATCACAGAAAGTCAAAACTTCCTTTGCATCTGTCTCACCTGTTAACTGTTGTGATCAAGGATTTGCAAATCCTTGATTTGTGTTTAGAATCATCAAACAAAGCTTGCATTACACTTATTACATCATATAACATCTATCTCAGTGATAAAAATTTGATCCAAAGTTGGATAAAGTCAACTTCTCATTTTTAGTTCAAAAGTCAAAAAAACAGAAAATCAGGTTTTAAGCCAACTGATAGAGATTTTTCCTTGATTCATTTTTGGGTCAAATTCAGTGAGGTTTGGTGTTTCAAAAACTTCAACTGGTTCTCTATCTTATTAGCATTTTTGTGAATTTTTACAAATATTGTAAAAGCTCCAAACAAGCTCTTCTTTGAGCCCCAAAGTGCCCTGCTCACTGTTTCAGCACTCTGAGAATTTTTCTCAGATATTGC
Source organism: Chrysanthemum seticuspe (assembly GCA_019973895.1). Taxonomy (NCBI): domain Eukaryota; kingdom Viridiplantae; phylum Streptophyta; class Magnoliopsida; order Asterales; family Asteraceae; genus Chrysanthemum; species Chrysanthemum seticuspe. The sequence continues at coordinate 255,510,358 of BPTQ01000003.1, read as the reverse complement.
AGCTTAGGCACAGGGCTTATTAGAGCTTATCAAGGTCTGAGTTTGGGTTTGTGAGGTCTCACCTAGGTCTTCTTTAAGTCCCAATTGGTGATTTTCATTTTGAGCTTAATTTGAAGCTTGTGCTTGTATCAAAAGTGGGTACCTAAATCTGTTTTAGCTTTTAAAGCTCAAACATCAAAATCTGTTGTATCTTGCATATCAGTGGTATTAGCTTGTTGATTCTCATTGAATTTTAGTTATCTTAGCTTATTAGAGCTTCCTTATTAGTTTGGTAGCCTTTGGATCTCATTTGCTTATCAAAGTGCTTATTTCAATAAGCACTTCCATAGCAGTTTCATATTCATCTACATAAGCACTTGTTTTTCTAATTTTCCTAGATTCCAAATATAATTTTAGACTTTTCCTGAAATTTTCAGATTTTTCTAAGCTTATTTGCTATTTTTCTTAATTTAAATTAGTTTTTAAGCACTTTTAAATAGCATTTAATACAAATAATTAAGAAAAGCTTCAAAAAAATAATTTTTCATTTTTCTTAAGTTAAGATAAATATAAAAAGCAAAAAACATATTTTTCCATATTTTTCTTAGTTAAATTTGTATTTTTAAATAATTTAATTAGTTTTTAATAGTTTTAAATTCCTAGAAAATAGAAAAATAATCAGAAAAATACAAAAATAGTTTTGAAAAATCTATTTTGATATTTTAGACTTTTCTAAGTCTTAATTTTATTTTTCTAGCTTTATTTCCTAATTTCTTGTATTTTAGGTAATTATTTAATAGTTAAAAATAGTTTTTAATTAATAATAATTAATTAATTAGTTATAAAAATAATTTTCTTTTTCTAAATATTTTCTTTTATCATTAGGTTTGTAAAAACATCATTTTCATATTTTTAGGGTTAATATTGATTTAGTTTCACTTTTTATTTTGTACGTCGCGTAGATTTTAATTTCAGTTTTATAAAAACATAAACAAAAACATCATTTTAATTATAGTGATAGCGTTTATTTAATAGATTTTATCTTTTTAATTTCCTTTAATTTGCATTTAAGCCGTTGTAATTTGTTGGCTTATTCTGTAGTTATAATCATAACAAATCTCTGTATCTGTTCAAATCTTCTCGATCACTAAACGTCTGACTATTCTCGCACGGCTCGTTGGGACATAACGACCTGGGGAAACACCATACTCTCCTGGATTTCATTGTATTGGTTTTTGAGCAGTTTTAAGTCTGTTACGGCTGGTCATTCACAAGTGACCAGTTTGTGTGATTAGACTTGACGGTTTGGACCCAATCAAATTTTGGCGCCGCTGCCGGGGAGCTGTGCTAATTGTCTTCCGTCTAGCAGATTAGTTGTTTGAATACTCACTCATTTGTTCATATCATCCATCTATCTATATATATATCCCTATTTTTATTTAAAAAATCCAAAAACCTAAAAACATCCAAAAAACGTATAAAAACACAAAAATATTTTTCTTTTGTTTCTATATATGTATCAAATAATAAAAATACAAAAAGATTCGTCGTTTTCTTTAATAATAACAACTTAAAAGATTACCACCGCAAACCAAGGCAGTGCACTACCTAACTGGGGGTGCGACCATAATAAGTTCCCGAACTAAAGATTTAAAACTTGCCTTTGTGTCCTTGTGATTGGTGTACCTTTTTCAAAGAAGCCATTCATATTGTGATTATTGGTTAAGTTCACTGTTGTTTTGCCTCGATCTTGTGTTAATTGATTTTTTTGTGATATCGACGTTTCAGAACCAGAAAACCCATAAAGATTCTTCTCACCCCATTTTTATAAAACGTCTTCATAATTCTCATTCTCATCTGAAATATCTTCATAATTCCATTTCTCTCCTTAACTCTGAGAGTCTTTAGAGTTAACTCTAGTGCATGCGCACTCGTTCTTCTAGATCATTGAGTCCTTTGCGTGATCTAGCAGAAATTCCTAGAAGACGTTCTCGTAGGCGTGCTGCCCAAATAGTCGAACCCGAGATTCGTACTATTTCTAACAACACCATGGCAGACGAACGTACTATGGCGGAAATGCTCCAGGCACCCACCGAGGGTTATGGAGATGCCATCGTTTTACCAGTTATCAGTTCTGATCACTTCGAATTGAAGACACATTTGATCCAACTTGTGTCTACAAATCAATTCCGCGGGTCTGATCGAGAAGACCCGTATGCACACATCCGTTGGTTCAACAAGTTGACTTCAACTATCAATTTCAAGGATGTGCCACAAAAAGTGATCAAGTTGATGCTTTTTCCATTCTCTCTTGAGGGGACAGCCCGGATTTGGCTGGAAAAAGAACCCCCTCGATCTATTGAAACTTGGGAGGATCTTGTTCAAAAGTTTGTGAATTATTTCTTTCCTCCATCAAAGACGACTAATCTTAAAAATGAAATTTCTGGATTTCGTCAAAATTTCGATGAAAACTTTGGAGAGGCATGGGAGAGATTCAAAGATCTCCTCAGGAAATGCCCCCATCATGAATTCACGGAGCTTCAACAAGTTAATATCTTTTATAATGGGTTGAACGGTAATGATCAAGATTCCTTGAACGCATCCGCGGGTGGCAATATCTTGAATCGTAGACCTAAAGATGTGCTTGAAATTTGCGAGAGTAAATCAAAAGTTCCTATTTCTCGTAACAAAGTCAATGTTCCGAACACTCCTGCTTCTTCATCCGGTAACTCTTCCGAGTTAGCCGCTCCGTTAGCCGCTCTAACGGACATCATCCATTGTATGATAAAAGAGGTGAAGGAAATCAAAAGCGAAATTCATAAGCCGGAACCAATCAAAGCCATAAACAAGGTGTGTGAAATTTGTAGTGGTCCACACGCGTATTATGATTGTCAAGCAACCGATGCTTCTTTTTACCAAGCTCCCGTAGCTGCTGTAAACCACAATCAATACCGACCACAAGCTGATCCTCACTACCGTGCACCTAGCGGTATGACACCACCTGGTTTTCCTCCTGTGCAAAACCATGGCAATCAAAACCATGACAATCAAAACCATGGAAATCAAAATCGCTTTGTTCCGAATCAAGGACAAAATTTCAATAACTCTCCAAATTTCAATCAAAACCGGAACAATTTCAACCAACCTTATCAAGCTCCAAATCATCAAAGTTATCAACAACCTCCTCAAGCTCCCTTACCCAATGACTTCATGAAAATGACTGAGTTAAACATGCGTTCAATGCAAACTCAGATCAATAACATGAGAGGTGAGCTAAAAAGGGAAATTGATACCACATTATCTCGGCAGACAAATGAATTAAAGAATATGATGAGCAGTTTTATGAACATGAATATGAACAAAGCTTCATCATCTTCTGGAGGACTCCCAAGCAATACCATTCCCAATCCCAATGCCGAGTTGAAAGCCGTCACCACTCGTAGTGGTAAGACGCACAATGGACCTAAGACTCCAATGCCCCCTCCTCCTGTGGCATTTAGTCAAGTTACCAAGGAGACAACGGACAAGGTGCATTATTCAAGCCCACAAAGTACCGCACACGTCCCACCTTCGGTAGTCCAACCTTTAAGTCTGGAACCCGATGTTCCGAAGAAAAATCTTGAGCCAGAAAACACTTCCATCCCGGCTCAAAAGTCTAGTCAGCTTCCTTACCCATCAAGAATGAATGATGAGAAGCTCAAAGACAAAAACAAAGAGCAAATGGAAAAATTTTTCCAAATCTTCAATGAGCTTCACTTTGATATAAGCTTCGTTGATGCTCTCGTTCTAATGCCTAAATTTGCATCCACGCTTAAAGGCTTACTCACCAACAAAGACAAGCTATCAGAGATGGCTAAAACTCCTCTCAATGAGCAATGCTCAGCAGCCATTCTTAATAAGCTTCCCGAAAAGCTTGAAGACCCTGGCCGGTTTTTAATCCCGTGTGATTTCCTGGGGATGTTTCAATGCTCCGCCTTGGCCGATCTTGGCGCTAGCATTAACCTCATGCCACTCTCAGTATGGAAGAAACTGTCTCTTCCTGAACTTTCATCCACTCATATGACACTCGAGCTAGCGGACCGTACCGTAACTCGTCCACTTGGGATAGCCGAGGATGTCGTGATGAAAGTGGGAAAGTTTCACTTTCATGCTGACTTTGTTGTAGTATACTTCGATGCAGATCCTAGAGTTCCCCTTATCTTAGGGAGAGCTTTCTTAAGAACGAGTCGTGCTCTGATTGATGTGTTTGCTGAAGAGTTGACCATACGGGTTGACAACGAAGAGCTCACATTGAATATCAACCAGAACTCCAAACCTCTATACAAACAGAGTGTTGCCACAATTGATCAAAAATCTGAAAGAATCAATGCAACACTCTCAAATTTCACGGTTAAGAGTGTTCACCAAAAACGTGCTGAGCTCAAAGCTTTGAAAATTACCCCTGGTTCAAACAAATGGTTTGAAAGTTGTACCAGGGAAGTCAAGAGTGTTCTTGATGATGATGATGATGATGATGATCTAGAATCGGAGACTTCATCGGAAGTGGTGGAAACTGCTAGCTCTAAGAGCACACCACTTGTCCCACCTCCGGAATCTGTTTATCGTATCTAGTTTGTTAACTCTGTGGATGAAACTACACTCTCTTCAGTTTCATCCGGATTGGATGATGATGATTGTGATCCAATGGGAGACATTCTTCCCATTGAAGAATTTCTCAAAAATGATCCATCATCTCCTAGTCTATTTAATTCTAACTCTTCCACCCCTTCTCTTACTCCGTTTGAGGAAAGTGACTTCATCTTGGAAGGGATTGAAGCATACTTGTCTAGTGATTCGGTTCCATAGGAAATTGATCACGCTCCAATTGACATCGAGGGAGATATTCTTCTCATTGAGAAGTTGCTTAATAATGATCCATTATCACTCCCTCCCATCGAGCTTCATAACAAGGAAGTCAAGTCAGTTGAGAAAACTGAAGAATTTCCTGAGGTTGAACTTAAGGACTTACCACCTCATCTCGAGTATGCATTTCTTGAGGGTGATGATAAATTACCCGTCATTATTGCTCGAGATTTGAGTAAGGATGAAAAGACTGCTCTCATAAAGGTCTTGAAGTTACACAAGCAAGCAATTGCTTGGAAACTCTCCGACATTAAGGGTATCAACCCTGAGTTTTGTACTCACAAAATCTTAATGGAGGATGACTTTAAACCAGCAGTTCAACATCAGAGACGAGTGAATCCAAAAATCCATGATGTTATCAAACAAGAGGTTCTCAAACTTCTTGATGCAGGATTGATTTACCCTATCTCGGATAGTCCTTGGGTGAGCCCCGTTCATTGTGTACCCAAAAAGGGTGGTATAACCGTTGTTGAAAATGATGAAAACGAGTTGGTTCCTACTCGATTGGTTACGGGATGGCGTGTTTGCATTGACTATCGAAAGTTAAATGAAGCCACCCGTAAAGACCACTTTCCCTTACCCTTCATGGACCAGATGCTTGAGAGATTAGCGGGAAAGGAATACTATTGCTTTCTCGATGGTTTCTCGGGGTACTTCCAAATTCCCATTGATCCACAAGATCAAGAAAAGACCACATTCACATGTCCTTATGGAACATTTGCTTACCGACGCATGCCTTTTGGCTTATGCAATGCTCCCGGTACATTCCAAAGGTGTATGATGGCCATTTTCCATGACATGATCGAAAAGACTATGGAAGTCTTTATGGATGATTTTTCGGTCTTTGGGGATTCTTTCCAAACATGTCTATCCCATTTAGAAAAGATGCTTGAACGTTGTAAAAACACGAATCTAAGTCTAAATTGGGAGAAATGTCACTTTATGGTTAAAGAAGGAATTGTCCTTGGCCATAAAATTTCTAAGAGTAGGATTGAGGTTGATAAAGCTAAAGTCGATGTTATTTCGAAATTACCTCATCCCACAACCGTTAAAGGAGTTAGAAGTTTCCTTGGTCATGCCGGATTTTATCGTCGTTTCATTCACGACTTTTCAAAAATATCCCGGCCTATGACCCGACTTCTTGAAAAAGACACTCCGTTCATCTTCTCTAGTGAGTGCGTTGAAGCTTTTCAAACTCTTAAGAAAAAGCTCACGGAAGCACCAATTCTAGTTGCCCCCGATTGGGACCTACCATTTGAACTTATGTGCGATGCAAGTGATTTCGCCATAGGTGCAGTTTTGGGGCAACGAAAATCGAAACATTTCCAGCCTATACACTATGCTAGCAAAACTTTGACCGAAGCTCAAGCACATTACACCACTACGGAGAAAGAATTACTAGCCGTGGTGTATGCTTTCGAGAAGTTTCGGCCATACTTGATCTTGTCCAAAAGCATAGTGTATACGGATCACTCGGCCCTCAAATATCTTTTTGCTAAGCAAGATGCAAAACCGAGATTGATCCGATGGGTTCTCCTCCTACAATAATTTGATATCACCATCCGTGATAAAAAAGGAGCAGAGAACCTAGCGGCTGACCATCTTTCCCGTCTTGAAAATCCTCATCAAGGTGTGCTCGAGAAAAAGGAGATAAGCGAAACATTTCCTCTCGAGACACTTAATGTGGTATCTCATCATGGAGATTCTAGTACCCCATGGTTTGCCGACTTTGCAAACTATCATGCGGGTAACTTTGTTGTGAAAGGGATGTCGTCCCAACAAAAGAACAAATTTTTCAAAGATGTTAAGCATTACTTCTGGGACGACCCCTACTTGTTTAAAATCTGCGCGGATCAAGTCATCCGACGGTGTGTTCACGGCCAAGAAGCCGCTGATATTCTTAAGGCTTGTCATCATGGACCCACGGGGGGACATCATGGACCGAACTACACCGCCAAGAAGGTGTTTGACTCCGGTTTCTATTGGCCTACAATTTACAAAGATGCCCATCACCTCGTCAAATCTTGCGACTCTTGCCAACGTCATGGTAACATCTCTAAACGAGATGAAATGCCTCAAAATGCCATTCAAGTGTGCGAGATCTTTGACGTATGGGGCATTGACTTTATGGGGCCATTCCCATCTTCTCGAGGGAACAAGTATATACTCGTGGCGGTCGATTACTTGTCTAAATGGGTAGAAGCGAAAGCACTCCCTACCAACGACGCCCGAGTAGTTGTGAGGTTTTTAAAGTCTCTCTTTGCCCGTTTTGGAACTCCTCGTGCTATCATTAGTGATCGCGGCACACACTTTTGCAATGACCAATTCGCAAAAGTGATGCTTAAGTACGGTGTCACCCACCGTCTCTCTACCGCGTATCACCCACAAACTAGTGGGCAAGTGGAAGTTTCGAACCGTGGTTTGAAAAGAATCTTGGAAAGGACCGTAGGTGAAAATCGTGCCTCTTGGGCGGACAAACTTGAAGATGCACTTTGGGCCTTCCGTACCGCTTACAAAACACCCATCGGGTGTACTCCTTACAAGCTTGTGTATGGAAAGGCATGTCATCTCCCGATCGAGCTTGAGCACAAAGCCTATTGGGCCTTGAAGCAGGCAAATTTCGACCTCAAGTCTTCGGGTGATCATCGGAAAGTTCAACTCAACGAATTAAATGAACTCCGTAATCAAGCCTACGAGAACTCTTTGATCTACAAGGAAAAGACAAAGAAGATCCATGACTCAAAGATTAAGAACCGCGTTTTCAACGTTGGTGACCGAGTCCTTCTTTTCAATTCTAGATTGAAGATCTTCTCGGGGAAACTTAAGACCCGTTGGACTGGTCCATTCACCATTGCCAAAGTTTTTTCATATGGCACCGTCGAATTATCTCAAACAGACGGGCTAAACTTCAAAGTGAATGGACATAGGTTGAAGCACTATTTTGGAGAGGACATTCCCCCTGTGGTTGTCCCGGATCTACAAACTTTCCCCATGAACCAATGAATGCGGGGATCGAGTCAAGCTAGCGACTCGGTAATCAAAAACAGTAGCAGGCCATATGGGTTCTCACCCATATTTCTGTCTTCTTACCTCTTTCTACCACCCTAGTGTGGGGGGGGGGGGTTGCCCACATGTTTAAAAAAAAAAAAAAAAAAAAAAAAAAAAAAATCACTTTCTAAATAATGGCCGTAGTATTTCCCTTTTTACGTTCTTTGTTTCGGCATAACCGCCGGTACTTTGAATATTGAGGGCAATATTCATTTCTAAGTGTGGGGGGGAATTCTCACGAATTTTATCATATAATTATACCAATTCCCCCGTTTTTGGCCAAAATTTTTTCTGGAGTAAGTGTTTTACACTTTCTCATCTTGGTTATCAGTCCGCCATGTCTGTAAGACAAAAGGATTGGCTAATCCAGGAGCAAACGGCTCTTGGTAAAGATATCTCAAATCCGTTTATATGGCTTGCAATTTGCCCAAAATTGTATGGTATTCAGCTCACCATATCCTAAAAAGTGAAGAGTTGGCTAGCCCGCAAGGTTATGGCTTGTGGTAAAGGCAGTGGAAAATCCATAATTGGTAATCGACTCACCAAAGATAATATTGATAATTTATCAAAGAGTTGGCTAGTACAGAAGGGTACGGCTTCTGGTAAAGACAAATCAAAACCGTTGAAAGCTGGTGGTTTGCTCAAAATCACATGGTTATCGGTGTACCATGGTTCTTACTTGAACTGAAACATTTGGCTACTCCAGAAGTAATGGCTTTTGGTAAAGAGATTAAATCCATTATGTTTTCTCAAATCATTGCTAGGGACTAGCAATATCTCAGTGTGGGGGATTGATGAGTGTCTAAATACTCATCATTTTTGTACAAAATAAACTGCAAAATCATCTGAAAACACTCAGAAACACATCAAAATGATCAAAATATCACAAATCAGTGTTTTATGTGTTTTAAATGCAAAAATATCAAAATCAGATGAAAAACATATCAAATTTGCAAAATTGGCAGTTTCAGTCCCCCAAGTTTCAAAAGTTGTCAAAAACAGTCCCTGAGCACATAATTTCAAAAGTAAAGTCACCAAATGTCCTTTTAAAATCAAAAGTTGTCAAATTTAGTCCTTTGGTGAAAAATGTCAAAAGTTTGAGAAAATTACAAGAATGGTCCTTCAAGTTTCAAAATTGGCAGAAATGGCCCCTGGAAAATTGCAAAATGGCAATTTTGGTCCTTATACTTTTGAAGGTTGTCACTTGTGGTCCCTTGGAATAACTTTTCTGAATTGGCAGCCTAAGTCCTTGAAGTTTCAGAATTTACACATTTGGTCCCTCTAATTATTAAACCATTAAACCTATTTTGGACCCCCTGCTTATCTTTGGCCCCCTGTCAAATTGGATTGTGAACCCCCCCATTATTATTAACCACTTGGGTCAAATCCTGGTCAAATCCCTCAACCCGCCAAAGTCCACCCCTTTCAACTGCTTCCTGCAACTAGCTACCCTCCCATCCCCCCTCCTCCATTTCCACTCAAACATGTTCCCCACTCCACAACTAACATCCAAGGTTCATTAATTGCACCTCCCCCCCCCCTCACTCAACCCCCAATTGGCAGACAAAGATTTTGGCGCCAAAATCTATTTAAACGGTTGTGATCAAATCAAAGCAAACCAATGGCTAGGATTGGTGGGATTTCATCAGAAGAGAGAGGCAAAGGAGTTTGGATATAAAAGAAAGAAGAAGGGAAGCAAAAGAGGAGTCGAGTAGTTTTTAAATATTACTTAATGTCGTTTTTAATGTAAAATTTTAGTTAAGCTCAAAAATCTGTAACCTTTTGTTATAATGTACTCATTTTAAGTTCTTGTATCAATATAAATCCTCTTCAAGTGTCAATTTAAGTTAAATTACTATTTTGCTTAGTTAAGCTTACTGTTGCAATCCTCAGTTTCAAACTTATGTATCAAAGCTTTTCTTAGCTTATCTTTAAGCTTCAACAAGCTTGAATGAGCTTATTATAACTTTGTACAAGCTCACATTCAAGAATTAAGTAATCTAGGGACTTGGTCAACAAAAGTCAAATGGGGCATAAATGGAACAGATTTGGTCAATGGGTGAAGCAGACATGGAAGGGGGTTGATATTGAGCTAGGATAGGGGTGTGGTTAGGTTAGTGGTTCATGGTTCACAGTTTGCTAGCCATAGTTGCTTTGGACATTTGTAAGTCAAGTTCAAGTTCTTATACATATTCTGCATTTGTAGTTTTTATCTGTTAATTCTTGTTCTATTAGATGTATTTAGGTCTGGTAAAGTAGGTTTGATCATGAAATATACTGGTACTGTGTTTAGAATTGTTTCAGTTTGCAAATCAGTGTTTTTAAGGGGTGTTTGGATTGACTGATCTGTCTGTCTTAAAGTTACATTCAGTGGTTGATCTTTATTGTTTCATGTTTGTTTAGTATAAGTATGCTCATTTGAGTCTTGGTTTAGGTCTGCAACATCACAGAAAGTCAAAACTTCCTTTGCATCTGTCTCACCTGTTAACTGTTGTGATCAAGGATTTGCAAATCCTTGATTTGTGTTTAGAATCATCAAACAAAGCTTGCATTACACTTATTACATCATATAACATCTATCTCAGTGATAAAAATTTGATCCAAAGTTGGATAAAGTCAACTTCTCATTTTTAGTTCAAAAGTAAAAAAAAACAGAAAATCAGGTTTTAAGCCAACTGATAGAGATTTTTCCTTGATTCATTTTTGGGTCAAATTCAGTGAGGTTTGGTGTTTCAAAAACTTCAACTGGTTCTCTATCTTATTAGCATTTTTGTGAATTTTTACAAATATTGTAAAAGCTCCAAACAAGCTCTTCTTTGAGCCCCAAAGTGCCCTGCTCACTGTTTCAGCACTCTGAGAATTTTTCTCAGATATTGCAGCTTAGGCACAGGGCTTATTAGAGCTTATCAAGGTCTGAGTTTGGGTTTGTGAGGTCTCACCTAGGTCTTCTTTAAGTCCCAATTGGTGATTTTCATTTTGAGCTTAATTTGAAGCTTGTGCTTGTATCAAAAGTGGGTACCTAAATCTGTTTTAGCTTTTAAAGCTCAAACATCAAAATCTGTTGTATCTTGCATATCAGTGGTATTAGCTTGTTGATTCTCATTGAATTTTAGTTATCTTAGCTTATTAGAGCTTCCTTATTAGTTTGGTAGCCTTTGGATCTCATTTGCTTATCAAAGTGCTTATTTCAATAAGCACTTCCATAGCAGTTTCATATTCATCTACATAAGCACTTGTTTTTCTAATTTTCCTAGATTCCAAATATAATTTTAGACTTTTCCTGAAATTTTCAGATTTTTCTAAGCTTATTTGCTATTTTTCTTAATTTAAATTAGTTTTTAAGCACTTTTAAATAGCATTTAATACAAATAATTAAGAAAAGCTTCAAAAAAATAATTTTTCATTTTTCTTAAGTTAAGATAAATATAAAAAGCAAAAAACATATTTTTCCATATTTTTCTTAGTTAAATTTGTATTTTTAAATAATTTAATTAGTTTTTAATAGTTTTAAATTCCTATAAAATAGAAAAATAATCAGAAAAATACAAAAATAGTTTTGAAAAATCTATTTTGATATTTTAGACTTTTCTAAGTCTTAATTTTATTTTTCTAGCTTTATTTCCTAATTTCTTGTATTTTAGGTAATTATTTAATAGTTAAAAATAGTTTTTAATTAATAATAATTAATTAATTAGTTATAAAAATAATTTTCTTTTTCTAAATATTTTCTTTTATCATTAGGTTTGTAAAAACATCATTTTCATATTTTTAGGGTTAATATTGATTTAGTTTCACTTTTTATTTTGTACGTCGCGTAGATTTTAATTTCAGTTTTATAAAAACATAAACAAAAACATCATTTTAATTATAGTGATAGCGTTTATTTAATAGATTTTATCTTTTTAATTTCCTTTTATTTGCATTTAAGCCGTTGTAATTTGTTGGCTTATTCTGTAGTTATAATCATAACAAATCTCTGTATCTGTTCAAATATTCTCGATCACTAAACGTCTGACTATTCTCGCACGGCTCGTTGGGACATAACGACCTGGGGAAACACCATACTCTCTTGGATTTCATTGTATTGGTTTTTGAGCAGTTTTAAGTCTGTTACGGCTGGTCATTCACAAGTGACCAGTTTGTGTGATTAGACTTGACGGTTTGGACCCAATCAATATTTTAAGGATCATTCTACATATTTCTTATAGATAGAGCTCTAGAGTTTTCCTCCTTATGGACTTGGGCCTTTGTGGATGTTCTATACTTGATTGGATCAAATCAAGTTTAATGTTAAACTTGATTTACCGACTCCAAGCATCATTCGTTGTCTTGAAAAATCTTTCTCGTTGATCGGCTTGGTGAGGATATCTGCAACTTGGTTTTCGGACCTCGTATGTATCACTTGGACATCTTTCCTTGCAATGCACTCTCGAATAAAGTAATAACGAGTGTTGATATGCTTACTTCGATCATGGTATACTGGATTTTTAGCTAAGTCAATGGCCGACTTGTTATCCACATAGATCTCAGTCGCATCTTCTTGTTCCATGTGTAGCTCCTTTAGCATACTTCTAAGCCAAATTGCGTGACATACACATGATGTTGCAGCTACGTACTCCGTTTCACAACTAGACAAAGTAACAATAGGTTGCTTCTTTGAAGACCATGTAAAAGCATTGTTACCTAGGAAGAATATGAATCCTGTTGTACTTCTTCCATCGTCTTTGTCTCCAGCCCAGTCACTGTCGCTATATCCAACCATCTTGAAGTCTTCACTTGTTGAATAAAACATTCCGTAGTCTACGGTACCTTTGATATAACGGAGGATCCTCTTTGCAGTCTCCAAATGCTTTGTCGTAGGATCTTCCATGAAATGACTAATTAAACCAACCGCAAAGAGTATGTCAGGTCTTGTACATGTCAAATAGCGCAAACTTCCAACGAGACTCTTGAATTGAGTTGAGTCTACCGCTTCTCCTCCGTCATGCTTAGAAGGCTTTGCCTTATGTTCTATGGGGGTGCCAACGGGATTGCACTTATCCATGCCAAACTTCTTCAATATCTCCTTGGCATATCCTTCTTGACTTATGAAAATTCCATCATCCGTCTGCTTCACCTCAATGCCAAGATAATAAGACATAAGTCCTATGTCTGTCATCTCGAACTCTTTCGTCATTGACTTCTTGAGCTCATCAATCATACTCTGAGAGTTTCCTATAAAGATCAAATCATCCACGTACAAGCAGACGAGCAATATACTTCTATTTGCAAATTTCACGTAAAGTGCGTATTCACTTAGGCATTTAGTAAAACCATGTTCTTGGAAATACTTGTCAATTCTAGTATTCCAAGCACGTGGTGCCTGCTTTAGACCATATAAGGCCTTCTTCAACCTTAGCACTTTACCTTCTTGCCCTTTGGCAACATATCCCTCTGGTTGCTCCACATAAACTTCTTCTTCAAGAAGTCCATTTAGAAATGTTGACTTTACATCCATTTGGTGGATTTTCCACCTATATTGAGCAGCAATAGCAATAATCATTCTAATAGTTTCTAAGCGAGCAACAGGAGCAAATACCTCTTCGTAGTCGATACCATGATTCTGCTTGTAACCTTTTGCCACAAGTCTTGCCTTGTACTTTTCCACTTCGCCTTTGGCGTTTTTCTTGGTCTTGTATACCCACTTAACTCCAATAGCCTTTTGGCCTTTCGGAAGGGTCATCAACTCCCACGTATCATTCTTCACTATTGACTTTATCTCTTCGTCCATGGCTTGTCTCCATTTCTTGCTTTTCATAGCCTCCTCAAAAACTAAAGGTTCACAATCAACGTATAAACAAGTAAGGGGTATTTCGTTAGTTACCTCGTAGAGCTCCTGCAAACTTCTTGTCTTCGGTTCTCCTTCACTTGAACTTGAAGGTGATTCTTGGGTTGGAGTTGGACTTTGAGGTTGTTGGACTTCTTCACTTGATTCACTCGTCTCTTCTTCATCAGTCATAGGAAGAAAGTCATACCTTTCATTTTCCTTGATGCTCCAATCCTATGTCTCTTCTTCATCGAACTCCACGTCTCTACTCACTACCACCTTCCTTGTAATTGGATTATAGAGCTTATAACCTTTCGACTGCTTGTCGTAGCTAACAAACACATGCTTCTCACTTCTATCATCAAGCTTTAATCGCCTTTGGCTGTGAACGTGGACATATGCTATGCTTCCGAATACCCTTAGGTGAGAGACGGTAGGCTTCATCCCATTCCATGCTTCTTATGGAGTCTTGTTATCTAAACTCTTTGACGGACATCGGTTCAATAGATATACTGCACAATCAACTGCCTCAGCCCAAAACTCCTTTGGCATCTTCTTACTTTTCAACATGCTTCGGACCATATTGAGAATGGTTCTATTCTTTCTCTCAACCACTCCATTTTGTTGTGGGGAGTAAGGAGCCGTTAGAAATCTCCGGATCCCATTATCCTCACAAAATTTGTTAAATTCTTTTGATAAAAATTCTCCACCTCTATCGGATCTCATTGATTTAATTTTTAAACCTTTCTCTTTTTCAATCATAGTTTTAAATGTTTTAAAAGTTTCAAAAGCTTGGGATTTTTCTTTTAGAAAATATACCCAAGTTTTTCTTGAAAAATCATCAATAAAGAGCATAAAGTAAAGATTCTTACTATAAGAGGGTGGAGTAATGGGACCACACAAATCCGTGTGAATTAGATGTAAAGGCTCCTTAGCTCTTGATGTCGCTTCTTTCGAGAACGAACTCCTAGCATGCTTCCCAAGAAGACATCCTTCACACAATTGATTGGGATGATCAATTTGATCTAACCCTTTCACCATTCCCTTTGAGGATAATAAATTTAAGTCACCAAAGTTTAAGTGCCCGTATCTCATGTGCCAAAGCCACGAATGATCCTTCAAACAACTCTTTAAGCATTTAGCTTCATCATGTTGAATGTTTAGAAGGAACATTCGGTTTTTGGTCATAGGCACTTTTGCTATGAGCTTTCCTTCGGGATTCCTTATTGTAGCACTACGATCCTTGAAATGAATATCGTAATTTTTCTCTAAAAGTTGTCCCACGCTTAAAATATTACTTTTAAGGTTGGGCACATTGTATACATCCGAAATATATTGGTGACTTCCATCTTTAGCTCGGATAAGTATCTTACCTTTTCCTTTCACCGGTGCCTTTGATTCGTCTCCAAAGGTGACATTACCTTTACTTTCTTCCATCTCCACGAACAAGTCTTCTTCACCCGTCATATGGTTACTTGCAGCGGAATCTATATGCCATGGCTCTATCCTCTCTTCTTGTTCGTCATGTCTTGCCATTAGCAAGGTAAGCTCATCTCCGTCTTCTACCTCCACAAGATTAGCTTTCTCTTCCACTTGTCTTGATCTAGTACGCTCATTGGCATAATGACCATATATACGACAGTTGTAACATTGTACTTGGGGCTTACCTCCTCTTTGAGATTGAAAGCTTCTCCCACGACCTCTTCGATATGAAGACCATTGGTTTTCATCTTCTTTGTTGACATCTTCTCTTCCTCTTCCTCGTCCTCGGCCTTGGAAACCATCACAACCTCAAAAAATACCGCGTCTTCGTCCTTGCTCCTTTCCATGTAGAAAGCTCTTTTCTCTTTCTTTAAAAGAGACCTTTGAGTATAAAGCTTGCTCCAAGGGTTCTTTCCCCCTTCTTTTCTTCAACTTCTCTTCATGGGCTTGTAAATATCCCATGAGTTGATCAATGGTCATTGAGTCTATGTGTTTTGACTCCTCTATGGCCACGACAATGTAGTCAAAGCTTGGGGGCAAAGAACGAAGAATCTTTTCTATCACCCTTGTGTCACTCAAGCTTTCACCATTTCTCTTCATTTCATTTGAAATGGTCAAGACACGAGTGAAATAATCCGAAATGGTTTCGGATTCCTCCATTTGGAGTTTTTCGAACTCTCCTCTAAGAGTTTGAAGATGTACCTTTTTCACTTTGTCGATTCCTTTGAAAGCATTTTGAAGGATCTCCCACGCTTCCTTGGAAGTAGTTGCATTTGCAACTTTTTCAAATATCGCATCATCAAGACATTGATAGATGAGTGTAAGAGCACTTTGATCATTCTTTCTTGCCTTTTGCAACTCCACCCTTTGGGCGGCATTCATGGAACTTTCATCATCTACTTTCTCAACACCTTTCTCTACCATTTCCCATACATCATGTGAACCTAGTAACGCCTTCATTCGAATGCACCAACTACCATAGTTGTCTTTGGTAAGACGAGGAAATTGGAACAAGTTCATCATTCTTGACATCGTGATCTTCTAGCTCTGATACCAATTTGTTAGAAACTCGAAGGCCTTTTAGGCTTATATTTGATGAAGAGGTTGTAAGTGAAATTTAGGAAGAGAGGAATACTTATGAAAGGTTTGGAATATTATTGATTGCTTATGTTTTCCTTGATTTGCTTGATTACAAATGCATCACACCACCATCTATTTATACTAGTTCATGGAAGAGTCTAGTACCAAGATACTTCCATGGAACTCTAGATATTTCCAACATTATACATATCTATACTCTAGATATTTCTTAGCTACAATATTCTACACAATTCTATGGATATTTTAAGGATTATTCTACATATTTCTTATAGATAGAGCTCTAGATTTTTCTTCCTTATGGACTTGGGCCTTTATGGATGTTCTATACTTGATTGGATCAAATCAAGTTTAATGATCCAACAACATGTACAAAATATTTCATCAAGATTTGTTATTATAAAGTTAATGGAAGTAGAACAAAACATGGACTGATTGATTATTGGGAGGCTTAGCAATGCTACTCTACATGTTAAATGTAGCTATCTTAGAAAAAAAAAAGTCGGAAAAAAAAGAAAAAAAAAAGTTATACCAATTTACATATTCCGCATGCCATCACTAGCATTTCTTGGTGTTCTTGATGTTTCGTAGGGTCATTAAAAGTTGTTGCCTTTCACCCTCTACCTATGCAAACTTTAGACTTATTTTAGAGTATCTTTCTTGCATCTCTTTCAGTTCTATTTCCATAGACTTTTTTTTGTTCAATAGTTCCATCTCATTTGATGATGCTTCAAAATTATTTTGATCTCGAGTCTTCATAATTTCAGTTGTTGATACCTGTGATTGAAGATGGATAAGAGCTCGTGTTATATAAAGATAGTTTGCGGGGAATTTGAAATTTGCAGATTTTCAAGTATATACCTGTGGATTTTCGATGTGTTGATCAAAGAATCTCCAATTGTTTTTCCAACTCTTTAATTTTATGTTGAAGATCTTTCTCTTTCTCTAGAAACGAAGCTTCAGAGAATTCTAGCGCACTTTCGTTGAGCTTTATCTGATCCTGATGATCATAACAAAATTCCAAGATCAGCATCACATCTCTAGCTACATACAAGGCTACAAGCACAAGCATATATATACCATCCAAAACCAAAAATGAAAAGAAGTCATTTTGACCTATCACCTATCTACTTATGAATCGATTTGGCTTTGTGTTTCATCCAACTAAATGAGTAGAAAAAGTTTGTTTGAAGGTAAAAGGTCAAACAAGTCTAGAGGCAGCCATAGTAAACTTCTAATGCATAAAACTTCCTACACGTTGCCGTCTAGTCCCCAGTTTGATTCAGACGCATTCTGGGGGCAGCCCTCTGAGGATCTTTTGCCTCAATCCTATTTATTTTAATGAATGACTATTGAATTTTTGTTACTATATCTGAACAAATAATTTATAAAACTTAAGATTTTGGACAAAAATGTTTAGCCGCAACCCAATTTGACCGGTACCAGAAATTACTAAATTTGACCCCAATCAGTTTTGACCCGTTTGACTGCCCACCCACTTTAAAATATAGTCCCGTTTTCAATAAAGATTGAAGCGTTTGACTATTACCATTTGACCATTTAACAAACATCTTGTTGTCAATGGGCATCGTTAGTCTTTTACATCTCGTCTAGGTCCTGAACAGCAAGAATCAATTCTGCATTTGATTCTTGTGTTTTCTGAAGTTGTAACCGGAGATTGGAATTTAAATCCTTTTCATGATTCAGTTCTTGTTTTAATTCATCCACAAGAGCCCATGGATCCCCTCCTTCGTTCGACAAGTTACTGTTGACGTTGACTTTGACTTTCATCTTTTCAAACTCTTCCTTCATTTTGTTTCTTTCTTCTTTAAGGGAAGCTACTTCCTTTGAAAGATTCTGGCCCTTTTTACTCTCTTTCACGATCTGCTTGCAAAGGGTTTGTAATTCCATATCCGAGACTTCAGCTTGGCTAGATAAAATTACAAGTTCGCCCTTGAGCTTTCTGATGACATCGTCTAGAGAACCCTCTTCAGATATTTCAGCTGAGAGGGCTTCCCTTTGACTTGTCATAGACGAGTCATCTGTACTTAATTTATGAACCGAACCATCTAACCAATCCCAGCCAACAGCTTCTTCTTGAACAAAATCAGAATAAAATACTTCCTCTCCTACTTCTTCTCCAATGATATCAAAATCAAATACTTCTTCTCCATACGGCCAAACAGAATCAACTACTTCTTCTCCAACGATATCAGCTGCTTCTTCTTCAGCAACAAGAGGAGGGAGGATTGAAGAGCTTGATATGTGGTGAGAGAGAGAGAATCCATCGTCTTCAATTGTTGGGAATTACGGGAAACTGCTGAACCTGCTGAAGTTTCTGCCGAAGTGTTTCTGCTGAAGCAGAGTGGATTCTGCTGAAGTTATATTTTTGCTGAAGTAGTAAAGCAGAAATCGTGTTTCTGCTGAGAGTGTGAATCCACGTAGGTTAGGCAGGCGCAGTATTATTTAAATATGCTAACCTATCTTTATTCTTTATCTGCCCGAGGTTAGCATGGGTTCTATTGTATTCCTTATCTGCCCGAGGTGCAGTATTATTTAAATATGCTAACCCATCTTTATTCTTTAGTTGCATGCTTGTCGAGGTGCATGCTTAGTCTATGTTTGTTAGTTTTAGGGTTTCTTGTCTATAAAAGGAACCATAGAATATGTAATAGAAATGTGTTCGAAACACAGAGTTTCAATTAATAAAAGATCCATAGAGGATCAAAGTGTTCTTAGTTATCATAGCTTGTATTTACATTCCGCTAAAGAATACAAGTTGTAGAGATTTTCTATTAGTTTGCTTGTGATTACATAGGCAACACTAACGATCTTCGAGTGCTTAAGATCTATCAAGGTCTTTGTTTCTAACAAGTGGTATCAGAGCCTCGGGAAAGTCTCTACGATACTAAGAACCATATTTAACCTCACCCCCATACAACCAAAATTCATTCACCATGCCTGGATCTGATAATGAAACTGAAGTCACAAATACCAACAACACCAACACCACTTCCATGCAACAACTAAGTCTTTCCAATAGTAATGGCAAATTTCCTTATCTAAAGAGGGAAGAATATGATCTTTGGACTATGAAAATGCAGAACTGGATTTCCAATATTGATTGGAATCTCTGGGAGATAGTGAAGAAAGGAAACAGTCTAAAGAAAATGATTCCAGACCTTGATGGGAAGTTTACCATTGCTCCTCCCCAAACTGCTGAAGAGGTGCTGGCAGTGCAGAGAGAGCACAAAGTAAAAACTATCCTTCTTCAAGCCATTCCTGAAGATCACTTGTGTGATTTTCATCACATGGTTGATGCAAAGGATATTTGGATGGCTCTCAAAGCAAGGTTTGGTGGCAATGAAGAATCCAGGAGAATGAGGAAGTCCATGCTGAGACAACAATTTCAAAACTTCAATATCTCTGAAGAAGAAGGTATCCATAAGGGGTACGACAGGTTCCATAAGATTTTAAGTCAGTTAAACCAGCTGAATGCAAGACCTGACAATGATGATTGCAATTCAAAGTTCCTACGATCTTTGCCTCCATCATGGTTACATGTCAGTATAGCTCTTAAGGCTAAAGGTGGGTTGGACATACTCACCTTTGATGAGTTGTACAACAGACTCAAATCACTTGAATCTGACGTCAGAACTCCTTACCGTGCATCCTCTTCTGGTCATGCAGCCTTTGTTGGAACATCTCATTCCAATATGATGATAAATGCTCCTTGCTCAACTTACTTACCTTCATCATCATCATACACTCCCACTCCACCATGCAACAATCGTCCCACTCCATCATACTCACAAGCCAAAACTAGTAGTGTGTTGGAGGATGTTCTTCAGTCATTTGTTGCTGATTATGATTCTCAGCAGCATCTTACATATGAAGATTTTGATCAGGTGGACCCACTTGACATGGAGGAGATGAAACTGAAATGGCAGGTGGCCATGATTTCTGTGGATATAAAAAGGTTTGAGGAGAAGTCTGGAAGGAAGTTTGGCTTCAAGGGAAGGGATCCAGCTCGCTTTGACAGGAGAAAAGTCAAGTGTTTCACTTGCCATTAGATGGGACATTTTTCAAGGGAATGCAAGGACAGGAAGGATGGAGATGGAGCACACTACATTTCCTATCAGCAGAAACAGAGGAAAGCTAGAACTTCAGCAGCTCTCGTCACTAGGGATGGCAACGGGTCGGGTTCGGGGTGGGTTTTAGTGAACCCATACCCGTACCCGTTTATAATATCCAAACCCGAACCCGCCCCAATACCCGATGGGTACCCGATTATTATTATCCATCGGGTTATCAGTTTTCCCCAATTAAAATCATCGTTGTACAACTCAACCTAAAAAAAAAACAAAACACCATAACATATTCAAAGTTTTTAGAAGTGAAAGAAAACGACTTCAATATTCGTAATGTTTGAAGAGTAAAGAGTTAATGTGTTATGTGTGTGAGAATTAAAGCGTCAAGCGTAAGTGTTAATTTAATAGTTTGTAATTACCAAGATATATGCTACTAAGGAGTAGAGTAGAAAAAAATTGTACAAGGTTAAGAGCTCAAAACTTATTAGGACCTTATACGAATTAGCAAAAAAAATGGGTACAAATTCGGGTATACGGGTACGGATACGGGTACGGGTAAACGGGCGGGTATTACTAGAACCCGTACCCGAACCCGTATCCAAACCCGCGAACCCGCCCCCGAACCCGACCCAACCGGTTCGGGTTTCGGTTTTCCCCATCGGTTTCGGGTGCTTTTGCCATCCCTACTCGTCACCATGGATGCACCAGTCAACTGGACTGCACATGAGCCTGTAAATGAGGAAGCTGCTGATACTGAGAAGCTTGGATTGCTGGCAAGATGCACTTCAGAGGATAGGAATGATCACTTTGCCTTGATGGGACTTTCTCAGGTACACATTTGTGATTATAGCTGTAAAGAGAAATATAATGAACTTAAAGAAGCGTATGATACTATGAAACCTAGATACAATGAATGCTATGTTGAAAATGAAGCTTATAAACTATCATTAAAAACATTAGAAAGACAAAAGGTATGGTTTCAAAAGAATCAAACAGCTTACGAAGAAAAGATAAAGTTCTTACAGTTTGATCTAGATATTGCAAATATTAACTTGAAAAGAACTGAGAAAGAAAAGGCTGAGGCTTTGTCTGAGAACCTAGTACTTAAGGAAAAACTGAATGAGGAAATCTCAAGGAATAATGAATGGCAAATGTCTGGTAAAAGCTTAAATAGAATTATCTATACTAGTCAATCTCAGACATCTCCAATAGGTTTAGGTTTCCAAAAATATGTAGGTCCAGAAGCTAAGTATGATGGGCGTAAATCTACCCCAGCAGGCCTAGCTAATTGGGTAAAAGAGGGTGACTTGCATGTTGTCCCTAGACCTATTAGAGGTGAATTCATGCCCACTGACTTGTTCATCACTGTTGACTTTGATGGATCACACCACCTATATGGCAAAAAGTCAAAAGACTTGCCTGATCCCGATGCTTCATCTAATGACTTTGTCTCTTGCTCTGACAGTGACAATTCATCGGATCAAGGGTCTACCTCTTATGACAGCTGTGATTCAAGTGATAAGTCAGACCTTCCCAAGCCCTCACCTGAGCCTACTCCCAAGCCTGCACCCAAGTCTATCTACAAGCCTTCTAGGATAGCTGCTGAGGAATCAACTTCCAAGACAGTTTCCACTGAAGACTTGTCTTTTAAATCTTTGCGCAATAAGTCTGTTAAAAACAATTCCGTTAATGTCTCTGTTTCAAGTACTTCTGCATGTAATAAAACATTTTCTAATTTGTCTAAATCTTCCAAGAGGAAGACATGTTTTGTGTGTGGAAGTAAATTTCATTTAATTAAGGATTGTGATTTCTATGAGCAAAGATTGGGTGCATGTGCTACCCAGCAGAAACCTAGACAAGTATGGACCAATGTTAATAATATTCCTCTTTATGTCCCACAAACAGCCTATACTGAATCTTCTTGGAGAAGATCAGTTGCCAGACCTTATGTGCAACTAACTAGCCCCTATTTTAATCATGGTTATGGGTCTACATATGCTGACCCAATGAATGATGGGAATAGATTTTGGGGTACTGCTGTCAAGCCCTCAGCAGGTTGTTCTTGGAATAGAAAGGGACCCAAATTTCAATGGAAATCCAAGAACAATGGTGGATCTTTCTCATCTATTAGACCTAAATCATATGATCCACAAGGCAGGATCAAGTCAGCAATGACTTGAGCCTCCTTTGTATACTAACATTCTTTTGTATATATTTTTTGTTACTATAGGATCATCCTCTTAAGCATAAAGATATTGGTATTGTTGATAGTGGTTGTTCGAAAAGCATGTCAGGGAATAGAGATATGATGCACAATTTTGTACCTATTGAAGGAGGAGGAAATGTGACCTTTGGTGGAAGTGATGGTAGAATCACTGGGAAAGGCACCATCAAGACACCTCTACTGAACTTTGAGAATGTGTACTATGTTAGGGAACTTCAGCATTTCAACTTGTTCTCAGTCTCACAAATTTGTGACACCAAGAACAAGGTACTCTTCTCTGAAGATGAATGTCTTGTGCTTTCTAGAGACTTCAAGCTTCCAGAAGATACATCAATTCTGCTGAGAGTTCCTCATACTCACAATCTGTACACGTTCAACCTCAATGAAGTTCAACCTGAAGGTGACCTCACATGTTTGGTTGCTAAAGCATCCCTGGATGAATCTACAAAATGGCATAGGCGGATGGCTCATGTGAACTTCAAGACCATTAACAAACTCTCTAAAATGGGTCTTGTTGAAGGTCTTCCCTCCAAAGTTTTCACCAATGATCATAATTGTGTTGCATGCAACAAAGGAAAGCAGCACAGTGCTTCCTACAAAGCTATCACTGCTATGAGCATCATTTCTGAGCCTCTTCAACTGTTACATATGGATCTATTTGGTCCAACTCAAGTCAGAAGCATTGATCACAAGTATTACTGTTTCGTTATCATTGATGGCTATAGCAGATTTTGTTGGGTGTTCTTTCTAAGAACTAAAGATGAAACATCTCCAGTGCTGAAAGACTTCATCACACTTGTTGAAAATCAGCTGAACAAAAGGGTTAAGGGAATTCGGTGTGATAATGGGACAGAGTTAAAGAATGCTATTCTTATAGAACTCTGTAGGTCTAAAGGGATAAAAAGGGACTATAGCAATCCAAGAACCCCTCAACAAAATGGGGTGGCTGAAAGAAAGAATAGGACCCTAATAGAAGCTGCAAGATCAATGCTTGCAGACTCTAAATTGCCCACTATGTTCTGGACTGAAGCTGTTGGCACAGCTTGCTATGTGCTAAACAGGGTCTCCATTACTAGACCTCATCTCAAAACACCATATGAACTTCTCTTTGGGAAAGTTCCTGACATTCACTACCTAAAACCTTTTGGTTGTCAAGTGACCATTCTTAACACCAGTGATCCGTTGGGGAAGTTTGATGAGAAAGCTGATGATGGTTATATTGTGGGTTATTCAACTCACAGTAAGGCATACAGGGTGTACAATTTGCAAACCAAGAAGATAGAAGAGACCTTGAACCTGAGATACATGGAAGATAAGCCCTATATTCAAGGACAGGGTTATGTGTGGTCCTTTGACCTTGACTACTTAACTGACTATTTGGGTTATACTAGACATATGGCTAACCAAAATGAAGGTTCTCAAGAGTCTCCCACTAACAATGCAGGTACCTTGGATGCTGACTCTGAAAGTGAGTTTGAAGATGATGAACAACCTATACTTGTGCCTTCTTTCTCCCCTAACCATATTGCAGGTAGAACCTCTAAAGATACTTCTGATGAGAGTGAAGATGAATCACATTATGCTGAGGACCTAGCTAGACTTCAGACTCAAGAGTTTGCAGCTAAGCTTGAAGCTGAAAAGGTAAATGGGGAGATTGCTAATGAAGCTGTCAGTTGAAACCATGTTTTTGCTGATATTGAACCAGCCTCTCCCATTATCCACAAATCTGCTGAAGGCTCAGCTGGTTCTGCTCCTGTGTCTACCACTTTGGAGAGCCATTTACACGCTTTCCAAGACCCTCAGATCTTGGAAATCATCAACCCAAATCTGGAATTTTCACCTCACCTTCATATGATACAACCTTTGAACCAACTTTGTCTAATATTGAACCATCCATTGAAGTCAACCCCACTGCTACTAAAAGAATCAACATAACACACCCTCAATCCAATATCATTGGTGATATCCTAGCACCTGTTAGAACTAGAAGTGCTATCACTAGTCCTAAATTTGGACAGGTTGCCTTTCTCTCTTATGTATCAAACCAGCAAAGAGACAATCACACAGACTTCAAACATTGTCTGTTTGCTTGTTTTCTTTCTCAAGTTGAACCAACAAGTGTTACTCAAGCTCTTGAAGACTCAAGTTGGATTGAAGCTATGCAAGAAGAAATGCAACAGTTTCAAAATCAACAAGTTTGGATCTTGGTACCACTACCTGATGGCAAATATGCAATTGGGACCAAATGGATTATGAAGAACAAGAGAGATGCAAGGGGTGTTGTTATTAAAAACAAAGCAAGACTAGTGGCTCAAGGGTATAGACAAGAGGAGGAGATTGATTATGATGAAGTGTTTGCACCTGTTGCTAGAGTTGAGGCCATTCGAATTTTCTTGGCTTATGCATCTTACATGGGGTTCATGGTGTATCAGATGGATGTTAAAGGTGCTTTTCTGTATGGTGAGATTGAATAGGAGGTTTATGTCACTCAGCCCAAAGGATTTGAAGACCCAGATCATCCCAATCATGTTTACAAGGTGGTTAAAGCTCTCTATGGACTTCATCAGGCACCAAGAGCATGGTATGCTAGGCTTTCATCATTTCTGCTGAAGCATGGCTATCGCAGAGGTGCCATTGATAAGACTCTTTTCTTGAAGAAGAACTCCACAAACATCATACTTGTGCAAGTGTATGTGGATGACATCATTTTTGGATCCACTAAAGAAGCTTGGTGCAGGGAGTTTGAGGAACTGATGAAGGGAGAATTTCAGATGAGTGCTATGGGGGAGCTTACTTTCTTTTTGGGTTTACAAGTTCAGCAGAAACAAGATGGGATATTTATCTGTCAAGATAAATATGTGAGGGACATTTTGAATAAATTTGGTATGGAAGGTGTTAGGACTGCCACAACACCTTATGAAGCTCCAAAGATAAAGACCAACAATGAACCAGATCTACCTGTGAATGTTCATTTATACAGGTCCATGATTGGTTCATTGATGTATCTAACAGCTTCAAGGCCTGATATTACATTTGCTATGAGTGTTTGTTCTAGACATCAAGTCACTCCACTTGCTTCCCATCTCAATGCTGTCAAGAAGATCTTTAAGTACCTCAAAGGCCAACCTCATTTAGGCCTTTGGTACCCAAAAGAGTCTCCTTTTAAGCTAGAAGCATATAGTGACAGTGATTATGCTGGTGCCAATCTGGATAGACGTTCCATAACTGGAGGTTGCCAATTTCTTGGAAAGAGGTTAATTTCTTGGCAGTGCAAGAAACAAACCATTGTGGCTACCTCAACTACTGAAGCAGAGTATGTTGCTGCTGCAAATTGCTGTGGACAGGTCCTTTGGATTCAAAACCAATTGTTGGATTATGGGTATAACTTCATGAACACAACAATTTTTATTGATAATCAAAGTACCATATGCATTGTCAAAAATCCAGTTTTTCACAGTCGAACCAAACACATTGAAATCAGGCACCACTTTATAAGAGATGCATATGAAAAACATTTAATAAAAGTGGATAAAATTCATACTGATGATAATGTGGCAGACTTGTTAACAAAAGCCTTTGATGGACCAAGGTTTCAACACCTTGTGGTCCATATTGGAATGCTTAACCCTTGACTGCAAAGTTTAAGGGGAGGCATAGGCCTCAGGGGAGGCATATGCCTCAGGGGAAGATTTTGTAGTAAACTTTGTATATTATTTGTGTTTATTTTTGTTTGCTAACACTAACGTGCTAATAATTCTTTAGTTTGTTTGTCTCTGTTTTGTATTTGTGTATATTTGTGTCTGTTTTGCAGTTTGTCTATTATTAGTGCAGTTTGTCTACTCCATGTTCAGTTCAAGCTCATCAAGTGTGGTTCAAGTGGTAAATGGTCAAGTAAGCTTTAAAGCTTGTTTCTACTGAGATCAAAGTACTGAAGTAAACAATATGATTTCACTGAAGTTAAAGTACTGAAGAGAAGAGATTGAAGTCAAATTGTTCTTTCATTCATTCAAGAAACAGTTTACAGTTTACAGCTTACATCACAATCAACTTCAAATACATCTACAAGAAAAGCTATCCTAATCTAGTACATATCATCTATTCCAACATCTAACAGGCTGTTGGATATGCATGATCGCTAACATCTTTCACACTAGATGCTGGATATGCGTTTGTGAAGTCTTGCATAACCACCCATTCAATCTATCCCGATGGCTAGAGATGCACGACTTCTAGGACGAGGATGCTAAGGATCAAAATGGTATGGATGGATTGATGAAAATGGTGATGACGATGATGACCACGCATGATGATGGAGAAAAATAATGTGTCCTTTGTGGTTCATCTATTTATTTCAACCAAAATGCAATCCGTCCACCATCCTTAAGCATTTCCTCTATACGATGTGTGTTGATGCACCAAAACCTGGTGCAGAAAGACCAAGAACCACCTCTCTATCTTTTGGGAGAGGCAGATTTCTTGCTCGTGGCCTGCGTTGAGGCTGAGGTGCTGGAGGTTGGGAGTAAGATGTTCCCTCCTTATAGGAGTCATCAGAATCATCAGCAGATTCACTTGGATTCACCACACTATCATCTTCTGAAGAAGGGAGAAAGGGTGATTTTCTTGGTCGTGGATATGGCTGAGGAAAGTAATGAAGCCATGGATTAGCTTCATCACTTGATGATGAGGATGAAGATGTGAGATCTATAATCTCAGGTTTAGTAGTCATGGCTTAATTTGGTTGATTGTGGCTCATGAAGATTTTAGGGTTTGTGATGAAGATTTGGGGGTAAATGATGAAGATTAAGTGTGCATTAGGATTGTTATATAGACGGATGAAAGGGTTAATGTGAATTAATGCGAGTTAGTTGGCACAATAACGCTCCAGATTCTCACTTAAGTTATCCTTATCTTGAGTGGTTTCTGCTGAAGTGCATTACTTCAGCAGATTGACTGTGTTTCTGCTGAAACGTTAATTTACTCTTTGGTTAAAGTTGAATTCCACGTTGGATTGGTCAACAAGGACACGATACTTTTTGACCATATTTTGGGGAATTTCTATCAAACAGTTACTCACATTTCTTTCCTTCAAAATAACCAAATTCCCTCTCCTCTCACTTCCAAAACACTCCCAGTTACTAAATCTATATCTCTAAATCAAATTCACTCATGGAACTTCAATTCAAGAAAGATCACAACAAAGTTGCATTTCTGGGTAAAGCTAAGGGTGATGAACTGTTTGAACCCATGATAGAGTTCTTGAAAAGGTCAAAGATTAACTATGCCCTAACGCATTCTCCTAATGCAATTTATGAATTGTTGATCAAGCAATTTTGGGCATCTGCTGAAAAACGAAGTGAAACAGAGATTGTTGCTGTGGTTGATGAAAAAGAGCACGTGGTGACGGAGGACTTGATAAGGAGAAAGCTTCATTTGGATGATGCTAATGGGGTTTCTCACTCAAGCTCAGTGGAGATACTTTCAGGACTAAGAGCCATTGGGTATCAAGGCAATAGGACGGACATATGGTTGAAAAAGCATTTTAGCCCTATGTGGAGATTCCTGGTTCACACTCTGCTTCAGTGCATAAGCAACAAAATAGGGGCATGGGATCAATTCTCTACTCAACTGGCATGTAGTATTGTGTGTCTTTCACAAGGGTTAACTTAGAATTTTTCTAAATATATTTTTGATAATATGGCCGAAAATATAAATAGGAAATAGCATAAGTTCTTAATGTACCCTAGGTTCCTACAAATAATCTTAGACACCACTACTGAAACACAAGCCTTTCATCCCGTAGGAGCTCTCTCGGCTAAATTGTTTGCCTCTATGAGAACTCACTTTGAGGGGACACATCATCCTCTGTCAGCAGCTATGTTACCTCAAGGCAATGAGGCTGCTGATGAGGAGAATGTTGCTAATAACCCACCTTCTCCAATGGTTGCTGCTGATGATAATCCATCAGTCACCATTGATGAAGGCCCCTCTACAACTGCTGAGACCTCTACCATTGCTCCTGACCAACCTCCACCTTCATCTCCCCTTAGACCAAGCCCTAGTTCACCACCTACTCAAACTTATGATGACAATGTTGAGACTAACCTGAACAGGATGACCACTCCAAGTCCTCCAAGAGAACCATTTGATGAAGGTTCTCCTCATTTTGAGCATGTTCATGATTCTCCTGAAAGGTCCAATGAAGCTCCTTTTACCACTGAGCAATCAGCTGGTGGAGCTGAGGACAATATTACACTAACTTCTGTCTATGATCTAGTGAACAGGTATGCTACAGAAGTCAAGGATCTCAAAAAGGAACTTGCTCTAACCAAGTCCTCTCTTGGTAGTGAGATCATGGAGCTGAAGAACAAAGTCAAGGATCTAGAGGACAGACTTGAAAAGAGCACCAAAAGGAAACTTGTGGTTTCTTCTGAGGAGGAAGAAGAAGAACCTCAGTATGGATCTCTTAATATGCTAGCTGAGGTGTCTCTTAATGATCCTTCATCAGTGGTGGCTGAACCCTCAAAGAATAAGGAACCTGTTCGTTATGAAAGACGAAGAAGATCTTATTTGCATAAGGAATCTGCTGAAGCCACAATGGAAACAAATGCTGACAATGATGCATCTGCTGATGTTCAAATGAAGGATGCTGCCACTGAACATGGTCAAAAGGAATCAACAAGTCTTTCGCCTTCAGTAGATGATTCAGTAGTATTCTTTGCTGGAAGAAGCTTTCATCTGAATCCAGCAACTGATGTATTATTTTCACCTGCTGAAGAACCCACACACCTTGTCTCTTCTGAAGTTGAAGTAGGTGCTTCTGCTGAGATTCCTCTTGTGGATATCAGTAATGATGATTGTGCTGAGGAGCCTGCTGATAAAAGGAAAGGTTTAATGGAAGAAGATGAGCTTCGTCCAGACTTGATAAGTGAAGTGGAAAGACAAGAACAAGAAAGAATGATAGCTGAGTGTGCTGAGAGAAAGAAAGATGAAGAATTGGCAAAACAGATTGCTGCTCAATCTAGCTCAACTTTGCCTCCAGAAAGACAAAGGGAACTGGATGAACTGCGTCCTAATCTAACTGATTCTCATTGGGATGCCTATACTCAGCAAGCCATATCAGACCCTTCACTTGCTCAGAGTATCTTGGGTGCATACTTCAACAGTGAGAGTTTTGTGGATCTGATGATAGCCCGTAGAAAACAAAGAAAGCAAGAAGCAGCTGAGAAAAGGAGAGCGATCACAACTAAAAAGAATAAGGAGAGGCCTCCTACTAAAGCTCAGATGATACTTGTGGTGAAAAATCAGAGCTGCTCTCTTTATAACTCTGGGCTGTCAATGAAGCAAGTCAAGGTTTTCCCCGATCATGTTTTGGTTCGCAAGTATAATCAAATCATGAAGTATTCTTCATCTGCTCCAACTCAAGCTTCCAGTCTGAAAAGAATTGCTGGAAATTCAGTTGCTCCCAAGGCTAAGAGGCCAAAGACAGTTGAGATTGTGGAAAACTTTGATGATATATCATGCTCTTCCAAAGTCTCTGCTGAAGCTACAATAGAGGCTAAGCCTTCAGCTGAAGCGGCTCAATCTACTGAACCTAATGATGTTTCCACTGAAGCAATCCTCATGCCCTCTTCCAACCCAATTGTAGGATCTGCTGGAGCAAAAGAAGATACTTTGGCTGGGGAAACTAAACAGGTGACATCTGCTGAACCCTCTTGTGTATCTGCTGAAGGTTCTACAGAGATTGTTGGATCTATTAACAAGCCCCCATCTGCTGAACCATCCACTCATTCTCCTGAAGCACCTAATGTGCCAGCTCCCATTCCATCTGTGGCATTTGTTGATACAGAAGAAGGTGGTCTAGTTAAAGAAGCTAAATCAGCAACTGTCAAAACTAGAAAGGCTAGACAATTGCTAGTCAGGATGAAGGCAATACGTGATGGTGCTATTCCTAAGTCCTCATATACTTCCTCTAGTCCTGCTAACAAAGCTAATGCAGAGCCTGAAGAAGTCCCATCTTTAGATATCTACACGCCTGGTAGGAGGAAGAAGAGAATGGCCAAAATCACTCCCTTGGACCTTGAAGCTGATGAATCAACTTTCATTGTGGAAGGTTCTTCTACTGATTTTCCTGATGCCAATCAAAATGTGTTGGTCAATTGGACTTTGACACACAGGCAGCTGAATGTCATTCATCGAAAGGATAAATCTTCAATGGAGTTCACCTTTTTGAAGGAAATACTCCATTTGGTAGACAGGGCAGATTTGCTTACCTTATACACTCTCGTTACCAGCCATTACTGCAATAATGAACCACAAGGTTCTGGGATGTTCCTAGTGGGAGATCTTCATGTCCTGTTTAACTCGCAATCTCCCAAGGATAAAGAACATTCCATTTGGAAGAACTCACATCTATGGCGGGTTGAGTCCTGGAGATTTTATCCTCTCCCTCGAGTACATGTGGTGGAGACAAAGGGTGGAATCAAAGTCTGCATGTTTGCTAAAAGAAATTATCCATTGTCCAAGAGACTTATGGAGAGGATGATGTCTCAGAAGTTGGAAATAACTCCAGATCCAGTGGGAAATGAAAAACCACAAGCTGAACGACTAGTTGGATTGATCAAAACCTAGCTTCTTCAAGAACAAGCTGCTCCTTCATCTTCATAATGGTATCTTTTAAGGTCTTTTGCATTATTTGTTCTATTGATAATATTTGTAATTCTTAGTTAAAGAAAAAAAAAAAAAAACTAACATTTTGTATATTCTTGTTTTATCTAACCCTTTCTTGCAAATATGTTGTATATAGTTGATGGTTCTTAACTCACCAGATATACCTTGTGTATATCAAAGAGTTAGCTAGTCCAAAGGGTACAACTTTGGTAAAGACACATCAAATTTGTTAATAGCTGTAATGATTTGCTCAAAATCATAGGGTCTGCAACCACCCATGCTTAATTGCTGAGGGTTGTATGGTCATCAATTCACCATGGCTTATTCCTGTTTGGAATCCAAGAATTGACTAGCCCACAAGTATATGGCTTGTGGTAAAGGCATATGCATCCATATTTGGTTATCAATTCACCAACTCCAAGAATTGACTAGTCCTAAGAAAACGGCTACACGTAAAGACAAGTCAAATCCATTTATATAGTTGCTGATTTGCTAATAAATCAGATGGTTATCAGTGTACCATGGTTTTCGAACTTAAACACTTGGCTACTCCAGTAGTAATGGCTATTGGTAAAGAGACATCAAATCCATTATTTTCAATGATTCACCTCTTACAGGAGTTAACACACCTGGATGTGATGAGAATAGTATGCAACTAATGAGTTTTGATGTACACTATGTCATTTGTTTCTGCAAAGACCTGGCGGTTAGAAGATTGGTCATCAAAGAGATGACATTGCTTTGGTTCTTTGCCACTGATATTCCAACACAATCCTCTAGTTTTGAATGTTTTACGATCTGGAAAATGGAACTTAAATGATTGATGAGAAGGATTGTTGGGAAGGTCTCTATTTTGCTACAATCCTCTATTTCTAAAGTCTCTAAGATCGATCAAGGAAACTGGAACTTAACCCAGTCAAATTCCAGTTTAGGGGAGGATTGGGAATTACGAGAAACTTCTGAACCTGCTGAAGTTTCTGCCGAAGTGTTTCTGCTGAAGCAGAGTGGATTCTGCTGAAGTTATATTTCTGCTGAAGTAGTAAAGCAGAAATCGTGTTTCTGATGAGAGTGTGAATCCACGTAGGATAGGCAGGCGCAATATTATTTAAATATGCTAACCCATCTTTATTCTTTATCTGCCCGAGGTTAGCATGGGTTCTATTGAATTGCTCAATGTAGTTTAACATTGACCCATAATATGTATAGGAGAAAACAAATGTTTAGTTGCATGCTTGTCGAGGTGCATGCTTAGTCTATGTTTGTTAGTTTTAGGGTTTCTTGTCTATAAAAGGAACCATAGAATATGTAATAGAAAGGTGTTCGAAACACAGAGTTTCAATTAATAAAAGATCCATAGAGGATCAAAGTGTTCTTATTTATCATAGCTTGTATTTACATTCCGCTAAAGAATACAAGTTGTAGAGATTTTCTATTAGTTTGCTTGTGATTACATAGGCAACACTAACGATCTCCGAGTGCTTAAGATCTATCAAGGTCTTTGTTTCTAACATCAATAAAGAAAAAGCGGTTGTCCTCATTCTCTTTATTATTATCATTCATAACATTAACCAACGCCTTGAGATTTTCTTCTGGCTTATAATGATTGCTCTTGAGCCGTTAACCAAAGTAGACAACATCAACAACCGCACGGCTCTTCTTTAAGAAATCAACAAATACCGACACCGTATGGCGATCAGGTAAAAGAGGACTGAAAAGAACAGAAAAGGATATAATAATAATTAGAGTAAACATAGCTAGGTACAAAGTAATTAAAAGAAGATATATACATACCCTGCAGAAAACACAAGAACTCGTTTTCTCATCTCTTGGTAAGGGTTCCAACCAGACCTACAAAGATTGATCCTTCTAAGTAAGTTTGGAAATTGCGACTCAGTGCCTAGACACGGCAGTCTCTCCCTGATGCTTTCAAGATCATTAGTAGGACGAATTGCAACCTTGGAAACTATTGAACCAAATACAACTATGCCAACAAGATTATCGGGATGAGCCTGTAACAACAATTAATAAATTAATTAATATTTGAAGGCTGAATATACGTAACAAACTTTCTCAAATTTACCAATATACGCAACCTACTTATTTTATTATCCACATACGTAATATACTTTCAAATACTTACCAATATACGTAATATTGACAGGTTACCACTTTAAAAAGTTACAATAATGGTTCCTGCCGTTTGTGTTAGCTTTCACCGTTAGTCCTTTGACATTTTTTTACTTTAAAAAGTTATAATAATTGTCCTTTTGGTTTGATTTGACTTTTACCGTTAGTCCTTTGACTTTCATCTTTTCATACACATTTTTTACACATTTTTATACATGATTTTTACATGTTTTATACACGTTTTAATACACCTTTTTACACACGTTTTTATGTACGTTTTTTACACGATTTTACGCACGTTTTTAAACACGATTTTATATACATTTTTTACACGTTTTTATACACGTTATTTACACATTTTTATACACGTTTTCGTCCGTTTTCTTTTGTTTTCATCCGTGTTCTTACGTTTTCATTCATTTCTTTCCGATTTAATGCGTTTTCGTCTGGTTTCTTACATTTTTGTTCGTTTTCATACATTTTCGTCCATTTTCTTTCATTTTTGTCAATTTTCATACGTTTCAGAACATCACAGGTGAAACTCGATATTCTGGGATATTCAAAATACCACTGAATATCACTTGTGATTTTCTGAATATCACTTGTGATTTTCTGAATATCACTTGTGATTTTCATGTTACAAAACATTA
The DNA here is from genome assembly GCA_019973895.1 of Chrysanthemum seticuspe. Taxonomy (NCBI): domain Eukaryota; kingdom Viridiplantae; phylum Streptophyta; class Magnoliopsida; order Asterales; family Asteraceae; genus Chrysanthemum; species Chrysanthemum seticuspe. Next base: position 255,476,284 of record BPTQ01000003.1, on the reverse strand, counting down.
GTTGAAAATCACTTATGATATCCAAAATATTACTTGTGATATTCTCAAATATCACAAAATATCACAAGTGATGTTCAGAATATCACTTGTGATATTCAGAAAAGTATGAAAGTGTCTGAAAATGCATGAAAGCGTAAAAACACGTATGAAAATGGACGAAAACATATGAAAACGGACAAAAATGTACGAAAACATATGAAAAAGGGTAGAAAACGTAAGAAAATTGACGAAAACGTACGCAACCGGGTGAAAACGTAAGAAAATGGACGAAGACATATGAAAACGGACGAAAACGTATGAACAGATGAAAACGTATGAAAGGGAAAAAAAACTTGAATTAAAAAAAACGTGAAATAAAAAACGGACGAAAACGTTAGAAATCACACGAAAACGGACAAAAGCGTATGAAAACAGACGAAAACGGACGAAAGCCAAAAAAACATACGAAAACGGACGAAAACGTACGAAAATGGACGAAAACGTAAGATAAAAAGATCGGCATAGTCACTCATAGGGGCTGTTGGGAATTATACGTTTGAGTTGATAAGACAAAAAGAATGAAACAAGAGGGACTTAATACGACAAGAAGGAAACCTACAAAAAAAGGGAAGGACTTGCTTGCAAAAGAAGTTTTATTTATTAGTCCTTAGCAGAAGATTTGTAAACCCTAATCCTCTAGTATATAAAGAGGACATGGGGTGTAGGTTTAATATACATGTCTTCCATAATGTAGTCGACTTAAAGAGGTGTATGTGTGTCCTAGGCGTATAGTCTTGTAAACGCCTAGGTTATTAGTTTAGTTAGTAGACGTGTTCCTATAAACGTCTAAGATTAGTTAGTGTTAGTGAATGAAAACCTTGTGTCAATAACAATTATGTTTTGATTTATCCGCTGCGTATTATCATTGTTATTGTTAAACCCTAAGGCTCAAAACGATCTAAAGGAGTCCTAACAAACTCCTCAATTGGTATCAGAGCTTGGGGAGCTCTTTACCTAGGGATTCACAAGGTTTCTTAGCAATAAAGAATGAAGAAAATCGATTTTTTGCAAAATTCGCAACTTTTCTGCAACACAGTTTTCAAGAAGGTATAACTTTTTAATGAACCGTTGGATCGGGCTAAAATTTGAACTGGAGCTTCTTGGTATATCTATCTTTAATCTCACAGAAGGGATCGTTGATCGGAGCTCTCAATCAAAAGTTATAAAGCGTCGAAGTCTGCTGCTGAAACTAAAAAAATTTCCGTAAGGCTTCTGCAGGACTGTTTTAAAACGATCATAACTTTTTCGTTAACCGTTGGATCGTGACGAAATTTTGTGTGGATGTTCTCTATATACCTATCTAACTTTCCACCTGAGGGATCGTCGATCTGAGCTTTTATGCAAAAGTTACAGGCTGTCGAATAGGGCTGCTGACAAAGTACTGCTCTTGATACGAAAGTACTGCTTGGAGTTTTCGAAAGTACTGCTGATTTTTTAAAGTACTGCTTATGCTTCAAAGTATTGCTGGTCTCCTTATGAAAGTACTGCTGCTCGTATTCATTCAAAGTACTGTTCTTGCAAAGTACTGATCCAAGGTACTGTTCTTTTAAACTGCTGCTCCATTTAGATGATTTATGGAGACAAGTATAGAGCTTTATGGTTCAATATATATGCATGATTTACAAACAGTGAGGGGAAGTATATTTGATTGATTTTGGAATACACACACAGAATGGTTATTTGGTTCACACACACAGGAAGAAGTTTATGTTCTTAAAGGATTCAAAAAGGCTCGTATTTGATTCTTATGGATTAATTGATTACGAAGAAAGTTGAATATCATTTATTTGATGTTGTAGTTGAGTTTCACAGGTTTGTGTTCTTATCATATAGCTTGATGAATCTAGCAATGTGTGATTTTTCTTATGATGCTCTATGCACACATTGGCTATCACTTAAAGGAGTTACATTGTAGTGCTCAGTGTCTCATATTAGTTGAGGATTTTGTCAAGGGATTGCGGTTTACTTATATTTGGTGATTCGTATAAGTATGGAGGTCCGTGGATTGTACAAGATTTAAGACACAAGTTTGGAAAATTCTACTTCTTCATCAAATTCGTTATACTTGGTTTTCTTCACAAGTAATCATTACATAAAGCCTACAGATTTTGAAGAATCAGTTGATGTTCATGCAACACTCAAGGGGAAGTGTTTGATTTTTACTACTGTTGATCATTATTACTACTGCTAGTTGGAGTTTTCTATTGTTTTGAATCCATTTTTCCTATGGTGCTTAATGGTGGGCGATTTTAAACATTGGAAGTCTTAGATTGGAAGTATGATATTGGTTCGTAGTAGTCAAGATCATTATTTGCATACGTTCCCTATTTGGATAATAACAAAAAGGGGAAGAGATGTTTGAGTGGCATGGCATGGATTAAGGGGAAGACAAAGGAAGACATACTTGTTTCATTCATGGTGAGATCCCTGGTCTCAATTTCTCTACTTCGTCTAAGGAAGTTCGTTCAAGAATGGTTTTGTCATTATCAACTAGGGGAAGATTGTTGGGAATTATACGTTTGAGTTGATAAGACAAAAAGAATGAAACAAGAGGGACTTAATACGACAAGAAGGAAACCTACAAAAAGATGAAAGGACTTGCTTGCAAAAGAATTTTTATTTATTAGTCCTTAGTAGAAGATTTGTAAACCCTAATCCTCTAGTATATAAAGAGGACATGGGGTGTAGGTTTAATATACATGTCTTCCATAATGTAGTCGACTTAAAGGTGTGTGTGTGTGTCCTAGGCGTATAGTCTTGTAAACGCCTAGGTTATTAGTTTAGTTAGTAGACGTGTTCCTATAAACGTCTAAGATTAGTTAGTGTTAGTGAATGAAAACCTTGTGTCAATAACAATTATGTTTTGATTTATCCGCTGCGTATTGTCATTGTTATTGTTAAACCCTAAGGCTCATAAAAAGAAACTATCTTCATCACGTTCTTAGTTTCTATCAGTGGCATATCACTCCGGATAGAAGATAGTCTGGACGAAAAAGTCTGAATATGTATGAAAACGGACCAAAACGTATGAAAGATGAACGAAAACGTCAGAATACATGTGAAAACATACGGTTATCGGCTTGTCATTTATGTCAAAAAAGTTTTCTTTTATTATATAAAAGACAGTTTAAGACCCGTGTAATACACGGGTTGTTTAAATTTATCTTATTTCGACATTTTTTTTCTAAGAAATCGATTATTATATATAACGTATAATGTATGTACAATATGAATGACAAGCCGATAACCACATCGTATAAGTCTTTACATGCACCACAAATAAAATGACAAACTCCTAACAACAGTCAAATCGATGTAGTTCTCTAAAATTTCAAAAACAATATCATGCATTACTCAATAGAGTTTCTCCAATAAATGATTACATATATGTAGCCCAAAAGAAAGTGTATAAACTTCAAGTTTTAAGTCATATCTAAACCCAAAAAATAACACAAACAACATAATTTTCTTCACTATCAACTCAAATATTTCCCTTGTTCACTAAACCTCAAACATTTCCCAAATGTGCCCTTGAACTAAGAAACGAACCCAAGTTTAAAGCTGAGCATTTGTTTGATCCAATACCATGTCTGTGTAAGATAGGGTTGACAACAATATAATGGCATATCTAACTCCCAAAATGAGTTTCAAGTAAAAGAAACTTGGCTGCAAACCCGTGTTATGTATGAACCTGGTGCATATGGTACCCTTCACACGCTACATCTCCATTTGGGCCAATCTTACAAACAATCCACCTGAACAACCACATAGAAAAAAAAATGCATAAACTACTTAGGAATAACAGTCTGTTGAATTGAATTATAAATTAAAAACCTCTATCGTCTCTCGTAATAGCCGTTACAAAAACTGAGAATGTCAAATGGGCTAAATAATATTTAACGAAGTAACCATTTGGGCCAACCACGCTACTTTGGTTCATGTTTAACACAATCTGTGAGTTAAAGCATCATCATTTCGAAAAGAATATGAAGGAGGACCAAACAAAAATTGCTAAGGAAAACAAAAATTAATAAGTCATCCTCATAAGCTTGAACATCTAGTATGTAGTTTAACATTAGAAGAATAATGGCAATGCATTCTCCAAGTGAAGCCATATTCGTCCCATGGTAGAATTTTGTCAACGGGTATGCACTTTTTTTAACAAACGAAAAAGGGTATTAAAATCCAAATTTTTTTATTAAAAAACTGACACTTTAGCTACTGATAGTGCTCAAAGGGTATGCACGTGCACACCCTCTGCCTAGAGAATGTCCGCCTGATCTCATGTATGTAAAAATGGGTCAGTTCTGGTAATTTATTATTGCCAAAGGGTAAAATGGGTAAGATTAGATTATTACTAAAAGGAGACAGGTCAAACAGTTAAAACAGTCCAAAGAATACTCAAGCCCACTCTCACATATTTATTAGTTAAAAAAAAAGGCCTAGTTACTCAAAGTTGTAGTATCTTAGTAATATTAAACTACAGTGAGAAAATAACCATATTTTTAAAGATCTTTTTCAGGACAGAATGATTCTATAGAGCCAATTGCTAAAACAACATTTTTCATAGTGCATATGAAGATTACAAAAAAACAAAAGTTAAAGGATGTACAATTAACTTTCATACCAGTTTCTTTGCATCAAAGCTCCCTAGACAGTCCAACTTTCAAAGTTACAACATCTCCCTGTATTTAACCAAATTACCAAAATAGTTTGTTTTTAAGTTTAATGCAAAAAATTATAGTTGGCAGATAAAAACTTAAGGGTAGCAAAACCATCTAAACTAAAAGATAAAAACTTAAGGGTACCCAAAGAAGTGTGAAAATTTTGGTTATGGCTGAACGGCTGAACCTCAGCCAACAACCTCCTCAACATAGATTTCTTACTGTCTAATATAGAATTACATTCTTTCAAAACTAAGGGATGTTTATCTTAGATAACTTTTTAGGCTTATTATCTTAGTGAGCAACAATAAGATGATCCTAGCGTTTGGGTAAGCTATTTTCTAGTGGCTTATTAAGCCTCACAAGCTTCATCTTCCAATTTTTTTTTTTGCATATGCCAATATTTTAGTAAAAATGGGTCTCATGAATAGAAAACAAAAGTATGAAAGTATGAGTTCAATTTACTTATGTTACTAAAAATATATATATATATATATATATATATATATATATATATATATATATATATATATATATATATATATATATATATATATATATATATATATATATATATATATATATATATATATATAGAGGCCAACGGTAGACTCATATTTTAGTAACAATATATCAATAACCTGAAAGCTTTTACCTCTTCTCATTTCCCTTTCATTTCAAACGTCATCATGTATTAATCTTGCCATATAAATCATTTCAATGATTTTTGCTAACCTTCTATGATCTTTTGTGAATTCCCTGAGATACAAAAGGAACTTATTACATGTATCTTGAAGCGTAGGGTATTGTAAGAATAAAAGTTGACACTCAATTTAAACGTGTAAGTAGTAATGAGGTTCATAACACTACTAAAGGGGTGTTTGTATTGGATTATTTTCTTGGCATATGGGTTTATATGAAATTTGAAAAGCTCGTAAGCTCACTTTTTTGGCTTATGACTTTATGAGCTTCTCAACTTGTGCTTCTGGCATATTTAAGTCCATAAGCTCAATTTAATAAGCAAGCTCATAACCCAAAAAAAAGTGGGTTTATGAGCTTTTCAAAAATCAAATAAGCAATTAAGTCGGGAAAATAAGTTAATCCAAACGCCTCTGAAGCAGTGGTCGAACTGAGTCTCTGCCGGTCAAAAAACTTCTGATAAGTAACAGTGATTCACAATTTGGTTTTTATCTACAATTCAAATAAATTTAGAGACATAGGTATACATGACTAAACATGGTGTAGTTACATATCATAATTTCTCGCAATATCCAACAAAAAAACAATGGTAGCGAAAAAAAAGAAAAAAAGAAAAGGTAAACATAAAAAAGAAACAAATCGATTTGGTCAGACACCTTACTACATATCTTAACCGACCTATACGAGTCATTATATCCCTCATGCATGGATAAACACTATAGCCGTCCAAGAACCCGTGATTTAGGCATCTGATCCAAGTTCTAGTTTTAATATTACAACTTTGATATTCTTCGGTTGGAACTAATCTTATAAGGTACATATTGTCTAAAGAGCAATGTCAAACACCCTTCAACCAAAGTCATTGGCCAATGATCAGGTCGCCTTTACATAACACACATACCAATCAAATTTAGGTCTATTCATCAGGCACATTAACAAACATTTATGATAAATAACTCTATTTTTACACAATGTCAATGTGAAATAGAGATGACAATAACAATAGATCTATTTACTAAGGAATTAGTGTGTTTGGAATTCATATGATTCCTAATAAAACCAAAGTATTACAGTAAAGTGACAAATTTATATCATATTTACCACATAACGTTCGTAGAAAAAACAGTCCAACATGTATACGACCCATTTTAACCCGTTCTAAAACAAATTGAATTAACACAAAACCGTTTGACCCATACGGAAAAAATTGTGTCAACCCATACCCATTTTGACATTTTCCACCTCAAGATAGTAAATGTGATCCTTCCGCACCATAAACGAATTACCATGGACAAATATGCACTTTGGTATACATTATCTCATATGATATTGGAATGAAAAAGATAGTACCTGTGACATTAGTATCATCATACGCTAGATCTAAATCTCATCCATGACTAGTATTGCGCAATCTTTCAATTTGTGGTGTTGTAAAATTAACCCCATCGTAGAACATAAAATTCCAATCCATCAAATCATTCATAGATGATTAAAGTACACATGCAAATCACATATATCAGAAAACAATTTTCAATAATCAAGTAACACTAAATCAACAAATAAGTACTTTTGTAGAACCAAAACCTTTAAAAATGATCAATATGCATATAACAACAAATAACCACAAGGTGATCATGGACCATTAAACAATAAGAGCACACTAACCCTATGAATGTTCTAAATTGCTCATAACATACCAAATGCTGATTCCACGTGTGATTGTTTAGGCTTACAAAAAAATACCTTTCTGTTTTGTTTCATGTCAATTTTCACCCAAAGTTTAATTAATTCAAATACTTTATAAATAGAAACCGACATTTTTTATAATGAATACTTAAGCTAAACTGAAACTAACATGTCACATACACAAATATTTGGGTACATAACATAGCTCCTATTTTATAGGAGATAGTTCATGTTTTACCCGAAAAAGTTACCAAACAAATTTACTGTTTGAAGCTACACATCTCATTTTCAAACAATCTTCATTCAAACAAACACAACATTATAAGAACAAACATTACCTATTAGATCAAGTGGTTTTTAGAAAAAAACATTATAAGAGCAAAATATAAACCAATACATATAAAAGGAGAAGACAGCTTTTTCCTTGGAAGTTATACCAATTTTCCCGCATTTGGAGTGTCACCAGCAAAAAGCAATGGAACTGTTATGTTGGGGTTTTTACATGCACATAGATCGATGGCAATCAAGCTACACCATTGTTCATTTTTTAAAGCGTTTTATACTAAGTTGCTAATATGTTTATATTCGATATAAAAAGTTAGTTTATTTTATTCATGTGGTTTCTGGTTTATGTTTTCTATGTTAGGTTACCAAGGCCTCCCAGCGCAAAAGTAGAAAACCTACATCCGCAAAGAGTTTGTTGATACGCCTGGGCCCGAGCCCATGGCCTATTAAGGTCTTAGAGTTTTACCTTACTTTGTCTTATAAATACTATTGTAATCATTTATTATAATTCAATCAAGTTTAATATCAATAATTCTCTAGTTCTTCTCTTCAATTTCTTAAGGAGCTCGCACACGCTTGAATTGGTGCCTTATCCCGATACAACCCCTAACAGGGTCGTATCAATTGGTGCTTTCATTGAGAGTCCTCGTTGAGAGGGCTACCAAATTAGGGTTCCAATTTAAAAAAAAAAAAAAAAAAAAAAAAAAAAAAAAAAAAAAAAAAAACTGTTCATCGACCACTATTCACGATACTGTTCATCGATCACTATTCACGCGCATTGTTTGTCGGGGGTACTGTTCATCTGAAAAAAATTGTGTTTTTTTGTTTCGAGTTAATATTAATGGCTTCGAGCGGATGTGATCGGACGCGAAATACGCACTCTCTAAGCTCTTGCAAATGGGTACGGTGACCGAATATGAGAGTGAGTTTGTGGTACTTGCAAATCGAGTAACAGGGATCTCTGAATCTTTACTTACGTCGTTTTATATCTTCGGACTTAAATTGACGTTACAAATAGAACTGTTGAGGGCAAGGCCTAGAACTTTAGGAGAAGCCTTTTCCTTAGCACATATAGTCGAGGCTCGTTTTGAGGCAATTGAAGAGAATGAGAAAGAGCATATAATTGAAAAGAAATCAGATACCATTCCCTCATTACAAAGTGAATTCGCTTCACCTGAGATTAAAAGGTCGTTAGATGCTGATGAATATATTGGTGTTGATGTGGTTAATAACGCGATAAATGGTGTTTTCGATATTGGTGGGAGTAATGAAGTTCATAGCAAGTTTGAAGATTTTCAGAAAATAAGAAAATCATGGAAAATGTTGTTGTGTGTGGTGGTGAAGCGTGTAGGGTTGACGAAGATGAGTCGAATATAGTTATATCGCTACTTAAGGATGGAGGTGATATATCTAATGATAGTATAGATGAATTAAATTTGGGTTTAATCAAGGAGTTTGTGATTAAGATGTTGGAGGGTAGAGATGTTTTCGGAGAGAGTTTGGTCGTTTGTTTGAAGTGGTTATATCGCGAGAAGAGTCGTGGGGTAGCAAAAGATGGAAGAAGGATGTTGTGTTATGTCCAAGGCAAAGGAATACGAAAGAAGAAAAAGGTGAAAGCTTCAATTCAAAGAAGATTATGGGATCCCGGATTACGCCGATGTTGCAGGAGGACAGGCTGCCCAAACGACTCAAGAAGTCCAAACGTATGGCGTAAAGATTATGTCATATAATCTATCTTTATTTACGTGTCTTTGTTTAGAATTGTTTTCATGTTTATTTAGGAAAGTCAATTAAGAATGTTTTAAGACAACACCTTGAGGGCAAGGTGATTTTGAAGGAGTGAGGAATGATACGCCTGGGCCCGAGCCCATGGCCTATTAAGGTCTTAGAGTTTTACCTTACTTTGTCTTATAAATACTATTGTAATCATTTATTATAATTCAATCAAGTTTAATATCAATAATTCTCTAGTTCTTCTCTTCAATTTCTTAAGGAGCTCGCACACGCTTGAAGTGGTGCCTTATCCCGATACAACCCCTAACAGGGTCGTATCATTTGAGCCCTAAAAAAGATATTCGAAAGAAACAAGTCAAACATGAAGCGATTGAGGGCGCGTTGGAGGCTTCAATCAAAAATTGCCACCCGTGTAGGAAGCAAACCATTGTAGAACTGACATGCGAATGATGTAAGCTAAGTTTTTGCCAATGGCATCACGTAAATCGTTACAAGCTTGCTTTAGATGGCATCACCAAAAATTGGCCGTGCCCGCGGTGCACTCGTGTGTTTGACTGCGCCAAATGCACCAAATTTCATGAAAAAAGAGCCTTTGTTGAGTCGATCTCTAGTGTTAAAGGTTAGTTCGCAAGTCTTTTCCTTTTTTATAGGAAAAGACTTGCGAACTAACCTCAACACTAGAGGACGTCTCACCCAAGGCTCGTTTTTCATGAAATTTGGTGCATTTGACGCAGTCACACACACAAGTGCACTGCGGGCACGACCATTGATTGATGATGGCATATGGAGCAAGCTCGTACCAATGTACGAGATGCCATTGGCAAAAACTTAACTTACACCATTCGCATGTCAGCTCTACAATGGCCTGGTTCCTACACATGTGGCAATTTTTGATTGAAGCCTCCAACGTTCTCTCAATCTGTAAAACCTGAAAATCTAAAACATAGATAAAGACTAAAATACCCTTGGAATCGAAAATTATAAAATATGTAAAATACGTTATAATTATTTAACGAAATTAAAAACTAACTTGCGAGTAATTAAAACTTGACGAATGTGTGTACGTGATCGATTTTGGTACAACGAAAGATTTAAACGTTTCGCTAATATGTTGGGCCGTTCGTTTGTTTGGATGGGCTCGTTTCTTTTGTGCCAAGCCGAGAGTTCAAGAGCCCAAGGGGCGTTTGTTTTTGTGTCGTGTGGGTCGAGAGCCGAAGCCCACATGGACGTGGGTTTTGTGTGTGCTCGGTTGGACTAGGCCGAACCCAAACCCCCTCCTAAAGCCCTAAACTAAAAATGCTACCACTATAAATATAACTCATAAACACAAAAGTGAAACCCTAGTTTAGTTTTTGCCTCTCTTTCTTTTCTTTCTTCCTATTCGGCCGAACCTACAACCTTTGGTGTCGAGATTTTGCTTCAACCAAGTTAAGGTATAAATGTTTCTCGTTTTCCTTTGTTACACTTTGCGTATATTATTGTATCACGTTTGTTTTGGTCGACTTGTGGTTCTTTTTCCCTTGTGTCGAGCCGTATGAAACCAAAAAGAACAAACCACAAGGATTTAAACCTTATAAGTATTAAAGAGTATGTTACGTAATAAGTATTATTGAATCGGATCATGAATATGTCGAGTATATAAGGACCGAACCATATGTATTCATAACCGAATCATGTGTATGTTTCGGCCAAGGTATAAAACTTGATAACTTGAATATGTAAAGTACGTAGATGAGTTAAGACTTGCGTAATAACTTATTAGCCGAAACCCTAGATTGAACCGAACCACATAAAGAGTTTTTGAACATGTATTAAACGAGTAAAGGTCATGTAAACATAAACCCTAGTTTGATATGTGAACCGAATAAGGTATGCCAAACCCTAATGGTTTGTGAACCGTGTCTCATATGTGTGCGTTATTATAAGTCAAGTGAACTTGTAAATGTGTAAACGTGTAATTAATCCGAGTAATAAGTAACTTGTATGTCACATAAAATCATAAACGTGCATGGTGAAACATAGAAGGAAAGATTGTTTTCATTACGTGTTAGGCTAAGTAACGAGTCATTAAAGGACGTAACATGTAAGTAAATGCATATTAATATGATATTAAAAGAATGAGAAAACCCTAGAACATAATGAGAGTCGATTAGGGTTTGAAGCTAAGTATATTAATTCGTTATTTCATGTGTGAGTTATGACGTTTAAACTATTTTCACATTTAACCCTAAACTTTAATAAATGACATAATGAACCCTAATCTACGATATTAATTATAAAACACTTAAGTCTCATTTAATTATAAAACCCTAAAGTATTAAGATCATTAAATACATTAAGTATGAACACCAAGTATTAAAAGATCATTTCGACGATTATGGAATCATAAATAACATGTACGACCGTTACTGTGTATAGGTTCTGTGAAGAAGGAGTAATCCTTTGCTTTCCTTGTTTCTGCTTTTCGATCATTTGCTTTGGAATAAGGTACAGATATTCTGACCTTTTCAGTAAAGGTTCCTTATGACGTTTTCTTTTCGTTAGCTTTTATATTAGGATTTCCTAAGCCTTTGCTATGAACCCTATTTTGTTGTTTGAGCTGTTGCTTATCTGAACTTTGATTTTTGGATTATGAAGCATTTGATTTTGAACTATACGATATAAAAACTTTGATATTGAAACATGATTAAATCTTTGTCAGTTATGACATTATGATTTGACCTAAGATAGTTTGACACCCGAGCCAAAATAATAACTAGTCATGGGGGTTCCATGTCCGTGTCAGTGATGCACTTCTAACATGACTCTAGGGCAGTAGAGTGAAGTTCTGCCACGTCCCTTATCTGTTATCTGTTATGAGCTCAAGTTATATTATATTATCAATATATGTTTGTGGGGCGTATGGGTGCATCCTAGATCTGTTATATGTTATATATTATATGTTATATGATGTATGTTATCTGATGATTGATGTTGCGTGCATGCACGTCCTTCATAACTCTGGTAGGTCTCCCCTACAAATGTTGCCTTGTGTGATTATGAATATGAATATGAATATGCTTATGATATGGCATATGTGTCTGGGCTCGATGTAGTTAGCTATAAACTTATTCTATTATTCTGATTTATATTTTGAAATGATTATGATTTTACTATCTTTCTTTCACTTTATTTCGTATTCGTTCTCGTTTCGTATTTGTTTTGCTTGTATATCTGTTCACTGGGCTTTTGAAGCTCAGCCGCATTTCTTTTCTTCCGCGGCAGGTATCTAAGCATTGGAGCTGGGTTTTGCTTTGGGATGAGTGCTGAGTGGACTTACCTTAGAGATATTTAACTTTGATTTTATGATGCCATTTAAGACTTTACTATTTCAGATATTTCATTTGGAGTTATTTTTTTCCGCTGGGACCTATGTATTGAAGTCATTTTGACTTGAATTATTTTAATATTTATGTTAAGACTTCTTTTGGATATTTATGTTTGCTTTGATATGACACCATTACTTGTGATTCCTTTACCCTTTTCGGGTCGGGGCGTTACACAATCGCTCCATGTTTGACTGATTGTTCTTCTTCTTATGGTTTGTGAAACTGCAATTGAGGAAATTGATTGAAAAGAAATGGATTTTTTGTTGCTGAGTGAGTGAGGAATTGGGGGTGAATTTTACATGGTTTAGAGGTGTTTGTGAATTGGGGGTGAATTTTATAGTAGTTTTGAGGTGTTTGTGATCGTCAGATTAAAAGGATATGGGTGAAGGAGGTGCGTTGGATTATGTTCATAGACACTAATTTAGAGTTCTTTAGAAGCACCTTTAGATTATATTCTTTGAAATATCATACATTCTTTTTTGTAATCATGATTTCTAATTTTTTGGCCAACTAATCCACAATGTTTTAGAAATATCATTTGAAAATGTAATAAAAATAAATTTCCATCCAACCATGCATTTGAGAATTCTTATTTAGCGTTAGACCCGAAACCTGTTTTCAAACGGGTTTGACCCTGGATGAAATTGACTGGGACTTTAAGAGTCGGGAGACACAATATGATTGATTTGTCAAATTATAAGTATTAATATTGTGTAAATGGTTACAGAAAATATGATGTGTCTTAACAGGGTTAATTAAAGTGTATACTAAGTGAGTCATATTGCCAATATTATTTCTTACATATCTTAAGTATCCTTGAATAAAGATTGACATAAGAATCCAATGGCAAGAATTAAATGTTCTTTTTTTTCCGATGATAAAACCATAGAAAAACAGAAATTTTAATTTCATATCTTTTATTGTTATACTTATACATAATAAAAACTCATGAAAATAACAACCTTGGTTTACTTGAGTGAAGGTTATTCGTCGTAATATATTCAATATTGAAGTCGATTGTTTATTGGCAATAATCATCACATGTGGGTTTTCCGTCGTTATATACATTTGACCTTTAACAAATGTTCAAGTTAATCACAAAAAGCACATAAGGCTAGTCCCAATCGTGACATGGGATGACCTGGGTCATCCAGCGCCACGTCAGCTTTCTCTCTCCAGCGACCTGACATGATCCGGATGCCCTAGTCGATGACCCAAGTTTTTTTTTTGTTTTTTTTTTTGTTTTTTTTTTTAATTCAAACATTTTAAACAACAAATTTAAAATTCATTCAAATTCAAATTCAAAAAAAAAAAAAAAAAAAACATTACATTACGAAAAAAAAAAAAAAAAAAAAAAAAAAAAAAAAAAAAAAAAACATTACAATACGAAATTAAAATAAACACTACAATACTTAAACTAATAATATAAATTGTAACGTGCTTTGATTGTTGCCTTAACTTTCGTCAATTCTTCTAGTTGGCGGCCGGTCAATTTTGGGTCGATTGGGGTGTTGTAGAAGATTATGTCGGACTCCTGTTTTGATAGCCTCATGAGCTCAAATTTCTCTTTTTTCATCTCGAGCTCTTTTTCCCTCAACCGTAACCAAGTATCTTCTAAACCCTCTTTATTCTTACCTTTATCCCATTTTGACGGCTTATTGGTCTTGAAGAAAGTTTTGGCCAACGATTGCATAAGTGAGTCTGATGGAACATCATCATCATCATGAGAGGAGGAGGATGGCTTCTTCCTTCCTTTGTCACGACCAACCGGTCGTGATTCTCTAGTCCCTTCCTCATCAGAATCATCAACGTCTTGGACATCGAAAGGAATACGAGCTTGGGTTGAACCAGAGGTAGTGGTAGAACCCTTTGTTTTCTTCCGACTATTCGTTTCGAAAGCCGGCATCTCAACGTTCTTCCAAGCAGCATGACCCTTTAAAACCTCCCAACACTCCTCCAAAGTGAAATCATGACCGTACGTCATACGGTATTCTCTAAGAGCTTTTGAAGTATCGTTGATATCATTCTCACCGCTTCCATGGGTATTCTTGATATTCTCCATGATAACACAATAATTACCAACCCTATTACGAATCCTACTCTTCCATTTGGTAGTGATGGAGTCATAGGTTCGGTCTTTGCCAGTTTCTTTCTTAAAGTAGTCGATCATTAACTCCCAAAACTTGAAGTGGTTCTGGGCGTTTCCTCTCGCCGAGTTTTCCGACACATAAACCCAAGCTTTACAAAGCGCCACCTCTTCCTCCTTTGTCCATGGCTCAACGGGCTTCTTGGCTTTCCCCTTGCTTGTTTCCGGCTTCTTGCCTTTGTCCTTGGCCTTTGAAGCACGTCTTGATGGCTGCTTTGGTTTGATGGGGGACATCTCTTCAGCGGAAGCGGTTTTCTCATCATCATAATCATCAACGATAATGGAATCATGGAACGAACCGTGGTGCGAACCGTGACCCGAACCTTGGCCCATCGAAGCATCTTGACTTTGGTAGTTTTGTGTCGGATACTCCGGCAAATAATCTTCCAAATTCATGTCAAGATTAGTACTTCGAATCGGGGAATAAGGTTGATACGGTTGAGAAGGATAAATGAAGTCCATGTTTGGATGGTATGACGACCCACTAGGTTCTTGCCGCTAATCGTGGTAAGGACGTTGCGATGGGACAAAAGGACGGTTAACATAAAACGGGTTTTTGTTTTGATTTGGTTGTGCTAGTTGTGATTGATAATCAAAACTTTGTGGACGAAAACGAATAGGCCGGTTTTGTTGTGGTGATATGCCGGTTAACTCGAAGCTGTTTTCCGGCTAGAAATTCATATTCGAGGCATTTTGGGGTAGTCGTGATCGTTGGGTTTTTGATTGTGAGGTATTTTTCTTTGACATTTTGAAGTTGGATGAGAATTAGATTGAAATGAATATAGATGAGAAATGGTGAGTGGTGAATTGTGTTTGAGGTGAAGTTGGTATTTACAGAGTGGTAAAATTGGTTTAAAAAAATGTTTTTTTTTTTTTTTTTTTTTTTTTTTAATGACCAAAATTGTCAAGTTTTTAAAATTGTTTTGATTTTAGCCCAAACGGGCAAAAAAATGGTTGGGATTTGGAAGCATTAAACATCGAGTGGAATTTCACTCGATATTGCAAAATTGGCCTAGTCGACCGATGTGCCAACCGACCCTCCTATTCGATATGCCCGATGTTAACATCGGTTGAGGAGGAGTTTTTTTGGTGCCCAACCGATCTTGCACCATTGTATGCGACCAGCCTAAACGATTTATGCCATGTTTAAGATAAAACATGAAGCTTGCCCGACCAACTTACATAAGCGTTGATGATGTTATTGATCTTAACTTTTTCAGTTTCTGTAATGATGAAAACTAAATGTTTGTCTTTTTGAAAGTTCATTGGACATTTTTTTTAAAGTTAATGAACAATAAAAAGAAACAAAATTTTTTGGCTGAATCAATAAATATTTTTTTGTTGTCTTATGTTATATCTATTAGCCGAATTATTATAACGGCTTTCAAGCCCACGCATTACTTGTTATTTACTTTGGAGCTTAGCCCATGCTCTTATCTTATTTTGCAAGACTTGTGATATATTTATTCTTGGTCATGAATAATAATTAATTAGAGAGTTTTACCAAATCTAATATGGTAATAGAGCCAACCCTAAATACCCACTAAAACATTCTGTTCCTATCCCAACAGTATTGCCGCAATAATAATTTTTTTTCTCAACCTGTTGCTGTTGCTGTTGTTTTTTACTTTTGTATGCTTATATTTAATTTGAGCTTCCTACTTGCTTGCTTCAGTTTGACCATATCATTGCAATATCACCTTGTCGTTGCTGCCGTGTTCACTTTTGTGCAAGTCACTTTTATTTAATTTGCAGTTCCTACTTGATTGCTTGTATCTCCACACAAGAACACAGAAAACAATACGCCTGCCACGTACCATTTAATATGTTTGCAGCCCATTCTACTCCAGCGACCCACCAAGCACAACAAGCAAACATGGTTACTAATGTTCCTATGGCCCAGCAACCCCAATACCCTATCTAGCCCACCATCGGCAATTTTGCAACACAACAGGGAAGTATTATGTTTTACCCAGGACAGTTTGCATACACTGTTCCTAGTCATGTTTCGAGACAAGCTACCATGCTTCCGCAAGCATTTCAGACTATGACTTCTCAAAATCCCTCTTGGAACATGGACACCGGAGCATCTTCTCACTTGGCAGATAATACAGGTATACTCACTTCTTTTAGTAATTCGAGCATTTATCCATCTATATTTGTTAGCAATGGTCATTCTATTCCTGCCACTCATACGGGACATAGCTTCTTACATACATCTCATAAGCCTCTTCATTTGAATCATATTCTTGTCACACCTCACGTCATTAAGAATTTAATTTTTGTTCGTAAATTTACCCGTGATAATGATGTATCTGTTGAATTTGATGCTTATGGTTTTTCTGTAAAGGATTACCAAACCCAAAAGCTTCTTCTCCGTTGTGATAGTACATGCGACCTTTACCCGGTCACTCAGCAACCTTCGTTTCAAAATCTAGTTGTTTTGCTTTCATTTAGTTCCACTACATGGCACAGACGCCTCGGTCATCCTGGGGAAGATGTGCTTCGTCGTTTAGAGTCAAGTAATTTAATTTCATGTAATAAATCAAAGTTTTCCGCTTTGTGTCATGCATGTCAATTAGGTAAACATGTTAATTAGCTTCCGTTTTATAGTTCTGAGTCTTCTATTGAGTCTGCGTTTGAAATTATTCACTCGAATATATGGACATCCTAAATTCCGAGTGAAAGTGGATTTAAATATTTTGCTATTTTCTTAGATCATTTTTCGCACTTTGTTTGGGTAACCATTTGCATAAAAAATCTGATGTGTTTGATAATTTTGTTGTTTTTCGTGCTTATGTCAATAAACAATTTAATGTCGACATCAAAGCTTTGCAGTGTGACCATGAGGGTGAATATAACAACGCCCATTTCCATGACCTTTTTCGCCAAAGTGGCATCCAATTTGGAAAATCCGAACGTATGCTCCGCACCATTAATAACCTTATCCGGACTTTAATTTTTCAAGCTCACATACCTCCCTCTTGTTGGGTGGAAGCTCTTAATATGGCCGCTTACCTTTTAAATATATTACCTTCTACCGCCATTAATAATGAAATACCTTTCAGCAAACTCTATAATCAAACCCCCACATATGAACATTTGCGGGCTCTCAAGCCCACGCATTACTTGTTATTTACTTCCGGGCATAGCCCATGTTCTTATCTTATTTTGCAAGACTTGTGGTATATTTATTCTTGGTCATGAATAATACTTTCTCCGTCCCATAATAATTGTCCACTTTGACTTTTTTGAGTCTTTTTTTTTTCAACTTTGACCACTAATATTTTTATTTATGTTAAACCGCGTGTCTTTGGATGTCTTTGCTATCCTCACGTCGATGTTGCACATAAATTAGAACCACATTCCAAACCTTGCATATTTCTTGGTTACCCTTCCAATCATCGTGGTTATCGGTGTCTCGACTTAGCCTCCAATAAAATAATTATTTCAAAACACGTGCAGTTTGATGAAGACGTTTTTCCATTTGGGATTGTCACGTCTTCTACTACACCAACCTATGATTTCCTTTTAACACCTATGCAAAATACTACCAATGTACCCACCATCGAACACGTTGATGAACCACCTCCACCAATGAGCCCACCACAACCCAATACCCCCCCCCTCTCCTAGCTCACCATATGTCACAAATTCGGCTCAAACACCTTCACAGGCCCAACCGGTAGACACCAATACTCCATTTCCAACGGATAATCCACCTCAATCCGTGTCTACACATTCCATGATCACCCGCGCTAAAGATGGAATTTTTAAACCTCTTAGACGTATGAATTGTCACGTTACCACTACTTCTCCACTTCCACGCTCTCATGTTCATGCTCTTCATGACCCTAACTGGAAACAAGCTATGTTAGATGAATATAATGCTTTAATTACTAACGGAACGTGGGTTCTTGTGCCCCGTCCAGCTAATGTTAATGTTGTTCGTTCTAAGTTTCATGCAGATGGTTCGTTAAGCAGGTATAAAGCTCGTCTTGTTACCAACGGACGCAGTCAACAACAGGGTGTTGATTGTGATGAGACATTTAGTCCGGTGGTTAAACCGGCTACCATTCGTACTGGTTTAAGTCTCGCGTTTTCTCGTGACTGGCCTATCCATCAGCTAAAAATGCTTTTCTTCATAGTCATTTATATGAGACGGTTTATATGCATATGTCTCCCGGGTTTGTGGATCCTCTGAGAACTGATTATGTGTATCATCTACAACGTTCTTTATATGGGCTTAAGAAAGCCCCGCGTGCTTGGTTTTAACGCTTTGCTGGTTATGTTACTCGAGTTGGTTTTCAGCACAGTAAAATAGACTCTTCATTATTTATATTTCATCATGGTTCTGATATTGCTTACTTGCTACTTTACGTGGATGATATCATAGTTACAGCTTCGTCTCTAGATTTTTTACAGCGGGTTATTGCTTCATTACATGATGAGTTTGATATGACAGACCTTGGTTCGTTGAATTATTTTCATGGCGTTTTTGCTCAGCGATCATCAACAGGTTTATTTTTATCACAAACTACATATGCTGAGGAAATTATTGAGCGTGCACATATGCAGAATTGTAATCCATGCAGGACTCGTGTGGATACTGAATCTAAATTAGTAGCTGATGGTGATCCTGTCAGTGATCCTACGTTATATCGTAGCTTAGCTGGTACACTTCAGTATCTCACATTTAGTATCCCGACATTTCTTACGTTGTTCAGCAGGTTTGTCTTTACATGCATGATCTTCGAGAACCACATTTGGCTGCTTTAAAACGTATTTTACGCTATGTACGCGGAACTATTGATCATGGCTAGGGGTGTAAAGGAGACGAGACAGCTCGCGAGCTATTCGAGATTGACTCGTAAACTACTCGAAATCGACTCGATATAAACGAGTCGAGCTCGAGCTCGAGCTACTCAAGTACACTTTCGAGCCGAGTTCGAGCTCGAATATGCTCAGCTCGTGAGGCTCGCGAGCCCTTATCGAGCTTTAATGATATTACAATTTTACCTTTTTATATACATATAGTTATGTAAAATCGAGTCGAGTCGAGCTTGATATACCCATTTTTCATCGATTTCGAGCTTTAAGAGTGGTAATAATCGAGCTCGAGTCGAGTTTCGAGCTCGAGTTTGAGATGACGAGCCGAGCTCGAGCTTGAAATCCAAAGCTCGAACTAGCTCGAGTCGAGTTTCGAGCTCGAGTTTTACTAATCGAGTCGAGTTCGAGCTTGGCAGTACTCGACTCGGCTCATTTACACCCCTAATCATGGCCTTCAGCTTCATGTATCATCTACATCTCAGCTTACTGCTTATACTGATGCTGACTGGGAAGGTTGCCCAGTCACCCGACGGTCAACTTCTGGGTATTGTGTTTTTCTTGGGGATAATCTAGTGTCATGGTCTACTAAACGACATGTTACTTTATCTCGTTCTAGTGCAGAGGCTGAATATCGGGGTGTTGCTAATGTTGTTGCTGAGACTGCGTAGATACGAAATCTCTTACGTGAACTTTAAGCTCCACTCTTTACTGCTACACTGGTTTACCGTGATAATGTGAGTGGTGTTTATCTTTCAACCAATCCAGTACAACACCAATGCACTAAGCATATTGAAATAGATATACATTTTCTTCGTGATTATGTGGCTTCTGGGCAAGTGCGTGTTTTGCATGGTTTATAAATTTACATTAGGAAGTTATTATGAATAAATTATACATACTGTCATTTTGGTATGTATAAATAAATTGATATTAGGAGGTTATACCGTATATTATTATTAGTTATAATACCGGTACACGCACGAGGTTTTTTCTATAAGTTTTTATTAAGTATTATTATTTATTAAAATACACAAGTTTTGCTTTCTAAAACGGTAACTTTAGCTAACTGGATAATCATGCCCCAAAAAGTCCGAGTGTCGGAGCAAAGTGACCTGTCAATTCCAATAGCCTTTTAAGGTCTTCTTCCTTCCTTACATACAAAGACCTGCAAATCATTTTCATATATTGATATATATGGATTAGATAAGAACCAATGTAAATGTTCAAAGTCGCATGTATTACAATATGTATGGTTCAAGTCTTTGAGAGATAAATGCCATTGTAAAATTATTTAGTTTGGGCTCTTGACATAATGTATTTGTTTTCAAACTACAAAAAGTGGGTTTTGATAGCAAACTATGGCTACTATTTTTCTTCATTCCTACGTCTCATTTGGTCATGTCACTTGTATATGGGGTGGCTTATGATTTAGTTCTCTACTTGTTCTTTGTTCTTTGGGGATTTACAACTTTTGATAGTTTCATATTCGCACAGTAGGGTTGGTTGTTGATTTATTATTTGAGCCGGTTTGTGGATTTCTTCCTACACCTAATACGCTTACGTTCCATAAATGGTAGAGTGATATATCATATGTGAAGGAAACTTTGGATTCTTTAGCTTTTGGTTCCTTTATGTTAATTATTCTTGTTGGCTTTAATTAATTAGAAAAATAATAAGACATTAAATTTAGAATGATTCACATACACAATATCATACCTGAACGAAACCAGTTGATTTCTTCGCATTTTCTTGCTTGACTCAGACCGTGAGTTTCTAAATGAATCATGGTATTGTGAAGCTATCGATGTAGGGCATGTCGATATTCGTGAAAGCTAAATGGTCGCCTAAATTGTGCTCTATGGACAAACTAAGATATTGTACGTATACTATGACATGAAGCATTCCTAATCCCCATTTACCAATTTTTCTTATAAAATAATATGCATTGCAATAAAGCTATCTATTTCAAATACTATCTAAAGATAGATATCCAACCAATTCAATACCTATATAGACAATAACACTCATCGAATAGTAAATAGTATACATATGTCTAAGAGGTTGTTATTGGCTGCATATCCAATCAGTTATAGCAGTTTGTAGCTTCGTAATTATCATCAACATAGTTATAAGTAATCCCCCTAATTCTTATCATATTCACATAGTCATATAAACCAACTATTAATTGAAAAGCAACAACATTAGATAGTAACAAATATAAACAGATAATTCATCAATAAGTCAAGAACATACCGACGATCCTTGGCTTTAAAAACTTACGGTTTTGTGTTTGTTGTTCAATTACTTTGTATGTGTTTTTTCTTTTTTGGTTGAGGTTTTCTTTCTTGTGAAGAATACGATGTTCCTATTTGTTTTTTTATGTATTTACATAGGCTCCCTGTGAATTAAATAATTACCATCAGGCTCATGTGTATTTTTAAAAATTTCCTAATTAGCTTTTAATAACGAAATTTTACAATGTTTGACCAAATTAGATTCAATTTTGACTTTTATTAACCAATTATATCACACGATTTTGCCTACGTGTCAAAATCATGCTCTTTTATTGGTTTAATTTTTTTTCAATAAGAATGATTTTGTAAAATTACTCTAAAATGATGTAATTCCTTTATTATATAAAATATTTTAATAATAGTGTTTAGTTTCTTTTATAAAACTTTTATCCTTATTGAATAATGAAGCATCAAAACTTGCTTAACAAATCACAAATAAAACACACCGATTCTAAAATCCTAAAGTTCTCACAAATTTGAGGTAGGGCTTTTATGTCTTTTTTACTTTTCTGGCATAAAAATATTTGTGCTTATGAGTTTAGTCCTATGCACGTTAGCTTGCTTTTAATATATAATATTTGAGAAATAATACTTACTATGTAACTAGAAGTGGACTCAATTGTGAACCTAAAAACATGTGGTATTATTGTGATGGGTTGCAAAATAAGTTTGCAATCATCAGGATGAGTCACGTGTTTTTAGGTCCATTTTTAGGTTCATGTATCACTTCTCATATGACTACCCACATTCATGACTATCATCGACTACCATTTTGCCTGCTATATCAGTTTTTTTTCTCCGACGACTACCAAACGATTTTTTGCCATAGTAAAAGCGTCATACACTACCAAAAACATACCTCACAAATATTATATTTTAATTAAATTACACACACTTGGTAGTCATCCATGATATCGAAATAGACTATCAAAGTGGCGAACGGTCGATTATAAAATCATGCCACAATGGTGGCGATCGATCGAGACCACCAAAGGAATCGATCGATCCTCTCCCACTGCGTCCAGCCTAATATTTTGATTTGATGTTGACTTGAGATCGAATATATATATGAAATTATCGCATGCATGGCATGCATGGTATTATATTTTTATGTATTTGTTTTTTTTTTAATATGCTCCTTTGTTCCCTTTCTAAAGTTAAAGGACCAAAGTTGACAAAAATGGGTGACACAAGTCTTAAATACCTCGTCAAAATCACATAATCACAAACACCTAGTCGATCGGTTTTTCTCTAGAAATTCAAGGCACTTTTTTTTCGTTCGTCCAGATATATGAAACGTGAGTTTACATCATCTTCAGAATACGTATCTTGATTTTTAAATCTTCTAACTATCAATTTTTTTTTTTTTTTTTTTTAAAGATTCGATAGTTTTCTAGGTTGATTTATAGGTGCTATTTAGTTTTCATTGAATTTATTAACTAGTTTATTGTTGAATTAGGCTGACTAATTAATTTTTGTTGTTAGGTTAAGTTATTGATGGAGGCTGAGATGACAATGATCTGTGTGGACACTTCGATCACCGATTTATGTCGGTTTCATGATCAAATCCGTGCTGTTGAAATCTATTGTGAACGTAAACTCAAAGTACGTACATACGTTCATTATCATTATTGTTGTTGTTGTTGTTATTATTACACAATTGTCAATTAACTACATGCAGGCTCATCCCGATAATTATGTTCAACTAGTTAGATTTGGTCAAATAGACCTTGGTGCTTGCGGCTTTTTTCCTACTCGATCTCTAGAAATAGTCACCTCTAAACTTCGTGCTTTAAAACCACTCGAGCAAGAATATACAGACTTACTCAAAGGGTTGAAGCTTTCTCGTTGTGGTAGGTTTCATCAGGAGGATATGAAAAATAGGATTGTTGTGTTTACTGGAGGGTATGTATTTATATCTTATTTTAATTACTTAATTTTTTTATGTATGTTAAGTTTACTCTGGTTATTATTATGCTTTCAGTCCTCTACTTTTCACTAAGGATCAATTGCCAGAAGCTCTTGCCTTCTTAAAAGAGGGACGTGTGGTTCTTGATGTTGTTGACTTTGGTACCCGGGTCAAGGACGAAGAAGATTGTAAGGCAAAAAATCTCACTGCATTGGTTGATGCTATGAATCATAATAATAATGAGAATGAAGACAGCCGCTATTTTTCTATTGAAGACGCTGGATTCTCTTCAATCCTCCCCCATCTTGTTGCTGAAGAAGAAGCTCCAATCATCCGCAGCAAAGCAAAAATACACTTTGGTCCCTGGTTTAAACATCATAATAGTTATAATACGAGTATCATTGAAAGAGAAGAATTTTGTCGTGGCTGGTGTTGAACTATATGTAAATGTTTGTCTGTTTTGGAACATTTCTATTTGTTTAAATAAAGATTAAGTCTGTTTATTTGTCTACGCTAAACGTAACACGAGTCAATAGAATAAACGTAAGTGTTTGATATTGATTTTGACACGCTGATTATGTTTTCGAATGTGATGAATCATACGCTGATTTTGGGAGCTATACATAGGACAAGTCATCTGTATGTGCATTCATGTGTACACATAGATACTCGATGTATGTGTATTATATGTATGTTTCCATATACCCGCGTATATTTTAACACACACACACACAAGTGCTTATATGTATGTTCCCATCAAATTAAAGTCCTCGAAACAGCAGTAGATGTGCTTTGTATACGCTAAACTCAGCAGATGGAATAGGGTCTTCCATGATTTCCGCAGCGGTGCACGCAGGAACCTTGTCTGTACTGGTATACTTCTCGTAATATAAGTCATTCTAATAGCTGATACCTTATTGACTAATGTATAATCTGTTTTGCCTTGGCCCAGATTTATTTACCAGAGGTATAGATATTCAAGCTGTCAATGTCGTGATCAATTTTGATTTCCCTGGGAATGCTGAAACATATCTGCACAGGGTGAGTTAAGTTTGATTCTACAAGATAGTCAACAGCGTTTGAATGTTCTGTGAATGAAATATATTTATTTTCTGATTGTAGGTGGGTCGTTTTGGAAGATTTGGACATCTTGGGCTGTTTGTGAATTTGATCACTTATGAAGACCGCTTTAACTTGTAAGAACATAGTTATGTCCTCCATGTAACGTGTGATGGCAAGTTATCTGTGAAAATCACATATACTAATTTCCATGTGATTTTTTATGGCGATGATCGCCGGTGAAAATCACATATGCTCATGTGCTTATGTGTTATGGTACAGGTATAGGATTAAAGAGGAGCTTGGAACCCAAATCAAACAAATTCCTCCTCTGATCGATCAAACGATTTACTGCCGTTGACCCATGAGAGATACTTGATGTCGGTGAGTAGCAAAAGTGATATTAGCAGGAGCTTGGGTCAAAAGTTGATGTCATATGCGGGTTGGGTAATGAGTCAAAGTGGTGCATTTTATAGCACGGGCTGGGCCTGGTTGGATTGATCCCGCAAACATGTGTTTATTGCAGAATCAATATTATTACAATACAAATCGAGATCTTTGACTATCATCACAAATATTCACAATGTTGTTTCTAATCATATTTAACTAGATATATATAGTATTTTTTTTTATATCAGAGTAAACACATGTTTGCAGATATATCCGATAAAAATTTCGATCACTGACTAAAAAGTGATTTAGGATGTTGTATGCATAAAGAGGCATTTTAGAAGACTTCCAAACCATTTAACATACTTTTCTACCTACTATTTGACCTGTTTGACTAATTTTTCTTTTTATCTGTATATGTTTCGATTTCACTCGCTGATAAAAAATAACCCAAATCGACCCATGAATAAGTAAACGGGCTTGCCACCTCTAGACTCATTTTCATTGGTTTGAGACATGGACACCACCTCCTTGCATAGCCACCAGCCTGGACACTTTATGCTCCAGAGTTTATCTTTTTTATCAGCGAGTCTAACAGGTCCTTTTTTTGCAGTATACATTACTCACAGAACCTTTTTCTGCATTTCAACACCGCAGTTATTGCGGAGAAAGAAGTAAACCACCAACAATTCATGAGTCAAGATATTTTTGGGGTTGAAAAAATGAAGGATGGCGTAATTGGTTTAGCATCTGTTATATACTAGCAATTCATGTGTCTGCTGCATATCCCAAGGCTTTTTTTACGAGACTATACAAAGCACATCTGCTGCTGTTTCTGAGGACTTTTGATGGGTGTTTGTGTTAAAATATGTGTGGGTAAATACATATAGTACACATACATCCAGTATCTATGTGTACACATGAATGCACATACAGATGACTTGTCCTATGTGTAGCTCACAAAATCAGCTTATGATTCGAAAACATAATCGGCGTGTCAAAATCAACATCAAACACTGTATGTACGTTTAGTCTATTGACTCGTGGTACGTTTAGCGGAAACAATTAGCAATAAACATACTTGAAAAACTAAAAGTAAGCTAACTTAATTGGTAACAATTTAACCACCTGATTGAAGAACATAATCAAGTATAAAAAATGAACATCATACACACATGAATTGCTTTACAAGTTGGATGAGACAATACAAGCTAATTTGGTAACAAACTAATTACTGCCGCCTGACTCAACGCATCCGAGAACATAATCAGCACTAATAAGTAACTAAATTTCCGACACAGCTCTACACCCATCATTCAAATCATAAACCAATATAGTACTAGTAATAGAATTCTTTTCAACGAAACCCGACTCAAGATGAATAATCTGCAACCCACAAAATTCAGTATTGTCGATCTTCATGATGCTCGAATCTAAGAAAGATTCATCATCAACCAAAAATGCATGCATGGATCACCTCATGGACATCAAAGTCCTGACCTTTTTGTCTCTTTCGGCTTTTTTAGCACTTGGGGTTGTTTTTAATTTATCCAAATCTTGCATAACCATCTTCTCAACAATATCGATCGAGTTCAAGAGCTTCCTCTGAGGTGTTAAAAACTCTTGGTCAAAAATCATTATCAAATTCGATGGTTTAATACTACTTTTATTATGTAGTAGTAATTTCTTCGGCTTCTTCGGAGGATCTTGATCATCCTGATACATTCCGAAACGCTCTCTTCTTTTTCCAACTGGCTTTGGAGATGGTGAAGGATCATACCCCCTTCTTCTTTTTATCGACTTTGGAGATGGTGAAGGATCTGGATCCTCATACCCCCTTCTTCTTTCTATCGGCTTTGGGGTCTCGAGGTGAGCACCTTCCTGATGCACACTTAGCGGGGTGAATAAACATGCATAATCGAACTCCATTGACTGTTTAGGGATAAACGCGCGAGATTAGATTTAATGAATCAGAGATTTGGCGGTTTCCTTATATAGGGCTTCAAGGGTGTTATTTGTAATTTTATTCTTTCCATTGTCTATACTATTTTTTTTTTTTTCTCTCGTTATGGATTACGTTCTTCATCCCATAATAATTGTCCACTTTAACTTTTCTTAGTCTTTCTTGTTCAACTTTGATCACTAATATTTTTATTTGCATTATATAATATTTGATGAAAATTATACCAAATGAAAATACATTTAAAACTCAATACATTCATACATTTTTCATCAAGTATTATACTATATAAATAAAAATATTTATGGTCAAAGTTTAACAAAGTTTAACAAAAAAAATTTTAAAAAGTCAAAGTGGACAATTATTATAAGTCGGAGGTAATAAGATTTA
Organism: Chrysanthemum seticuspe; assembly: GCA_019973895.1. Taxonomy (NCBI): domain Eukaryota; kingdom Viridiplantae; phylum Streptophyta; class Magnoliopsida; order Asterales; family Asteraceae; genus Chrysanthemum; species Chrysanthemum seticuspe. The sequence continues at coordinate 255,448,831 of BPTQ01000003.1, read as the reverse complement.
AAAACTTTCTTTAATTAGGGTATACATATGTGTATCCAACAAACAATGTACGGCGATTATTTATTTATGAGTAAATTACACCGTTCGTCCTTGTGGTTTGCGTTGACCGCAGGAGTTCGTCCTTTGACCAAAAAAGTTGCACCGTTCATCCTTAAGTGGCAAACGTTATGCGCCATTAGTCTCTCCCTCTAACGGAGCCCACTAACGGTCGTTAAGTCTTGTTAACCTGAGGGTATAATCGTCATTTCAACACCATAAGGACGAACGGCGTAGTTTACACTTTTTGTCCCTTTTTTTACGTTTTCGTCCGTTTTCTTACGTTTTCGTCCGTTTTCTTACTTTTCTTACTTTTAACTCCGTTTTTTTACGTTTTCGTCCGTTTTCTTACGTTCATTTACGTTTTCGTCTGTTTTCTTACGTTTTCATCCATTTTTTTATGTTTTCATCCGTTTTTTTACGCTTTATTCCGTTTTTTTACGTTTTCGTCCGTTTTCTTACGTTTTTATCCGTTTTTATACGTTTTAATACGTTTTCTTCTGTTTTTCTTACGTTTTACTCTGTTTTTTTTACGTTTTCGTCTTTTTTTTGCGTTCTCATCCATTTTCTTACGTTTTCGTCCATTTTCTTACGTTTTTGTCTGTTTTTCTTACGATTTACTCTGTTTTTTTTACGTTTTCGTCAGTTTTTTTTTACATTTTCGTTCATTTTCTTACGTTTTCGTCTATTTTTTTACGTTTTCGTCCGTTTTCTTACGTTTTCGTCCGTTTTCTTACGTTTTACTCTGTTTTTTTACGTTTTCGTCCGTTTTCTTACGTTTTCGTCAGTTTTCTTACGTTTATTTACTTTTTCGTCCATTTTCTTACGTTTTCGTCCATTTTTATGTTTTGATCCGTTTTTTTACGCTTTACTCTGTTTTTTACGTTTTCGTCTGTTTTCTTACGTTTTACTCTGTTTTTTTTACGTTTTCATCGGTTTTTTTACGTTTTCGTCCGTTTTCTTACGTTTTAAAACGTAAGAAAACGTAAAAAAACAGACGTTTCAAAACGTAAAAAAACAGACGTTTCAAAACGTAAAAAAACAGACGAAAACGTAATAAAACGGACGAAAACGTAAAAAAACAGACGAAAACGTAATAAAACTGACGAAAACGTAAAAAAACAGACGAAAACGTAAAAAACAGAGTAAAACGTAAGAAAAAAGGAAGAAAACATAAAAAGACGGACGAAAACGTAAGAAAACAGACGAAAACGTAAGAAAACGGACGAAAACGTAAAAAATGAAAACGTAAAAAACAGAGTAAAAAGTAAGAAAACAGAAGGAAATGTAAGAAAACAGATGAAAACGGACGAAAACGTAAAAAAAACAGACGAAAACGTAAGAAAATGAACGAAAATATAAAATAAAAACTGACGAAAACGTAAAAAAAAGAGTAAATCATAAGAAAAACAGACAAACACGTAAGAAAATGGACGAAAACGTAAGAAAATGGATGAAAACGTAAAAATAAAGACGAAAACTTAAAAAATAGAGAGTAAAACGTAAGAAAAACCGAAGAAAACGTATTAAAACGGACAAAAACGTATAAAAACGGATGAAAACGTAAGAAAACGGATGAAAACATAAAAAATGGACGAAAACGTAAGAAAAAAGACGAAAACGTAAATAAACGTAAGAAAACTGACGAAAACGTAATAAAACGGAGTTAAAAGTAAGAAAACGGATGAAAACGTAAGAAAACGGACGAAAACGTAAGAAAACGGATGAAAACGTAAAAAAGGGACAAAAAGTGTAAACTACACCGTTCGTCCTTGCACCGTTCGTCCTTATGGTGTTGAAATGACGATTATACCGTCAGGTTAACAAGACTTAACGACCGTTAGTGGGCTCCGTTAGAGGGAGAGACTAATGGCGCATAACGTTTGCCACTTAAGGATGGACGGTGCAACTTTTTTGGTCAAAGGGCGAACTCCTGCGGTCAATGCAAACCACAAGGACGAACGGTGTAATTTACTCTTTATTTATTTTTTTAACTTTTTGTGAAAGGTGAAATATTATTAATCACAAGAATACATAGACTCTAATAGCAGTCATTGACACTCCCAATAATGTTTTTTGGATTAAGGATTTTTTCACCCTATGATGTTATTAGAGAGCCTAACACAAATACGCTTATTAAACAACAAGCATTCTAATAAAACACACGGATGATGTCAATTTTGTCTCTTCTAAGAACTCATTTGATGCTCTTACGAACCAAGATAATGTATTTGAAACGGACAATGAGAAAGGGACGCATAAGGATAGTATTGGAAGCTCAATATTTGAAAGTGACAGTGATGATGATGAAGTTTTAGAAGTTCACAATGAAACTTCTAGTTACATGGCATTTGATGGTTCTAAAAGTGGCACTGGAGCAAGTAAAAAGAGCTTATTTGAGCAATGAAATGATGATACACATGATTAAAACCTTTAATGATGATGATGATGACTTTGATAGTTGTGGTTTGACTAGTGCTCAAATGGTGTATGCTAATGCATATGACATCTATCTTCGTGGTCAAATTTGATAGGTTTTCTTTTTTGTTTTGCATAAGTAAATGGTCATAATACTTAAAGAAAGACAAAAATGTCAACATTAATGTCTAAAAGAGTTATTTTTTTGACTAAAATACATCGTTGGTCCTTAAACTTGTACCAAAGCATCACAGTGGGACAAAACTGAGCCTTTTCATCGCCACAGGTCCAAAACATGGCCTTTAAATGCCAAATTAGTCCTTTGACAAAGTCAAAGTCTGATTTTTGTTTTGTAGTCGAGGGTATTTTAGTCCATACACATTTATACTTTGATAACACATTTATATTTTAGCCCTTAATCTTTCATCCTTTTCTATTTTCTTGATTCATTTGGGAAACATTATTTTCTAATCTATCTTTTCATATGAACAATTATCAGGAGACTGGCCAACCGAGAAGCAGCAATTCGGAGTTGATGACATTGCAAGTGATCAAATCATGCAAGACATGTTAGGAATATTTAAACTGGTGAATTAAAAAGACATCTATCACAGTCCTTTTGGTCCAAATTATCTATTAACTATTATATATTATGTTCAGTTATGATATGAGTTGCTCAGATTAATGCTCATACTAGCTTCTGATATTTAACTTTTGTGGTCTACAATGAACGAGATTGTTTTATGAGTTTTATTTGGATGTTAAATTTGTATTCACGTTGATTACTTGTCTTCTACAGCTCTGCTATAGTTCTTTTTTCTTCTAGAAGAGATGAGTTGTAACTATAGTTTCCGTATGTTTTTCCTACTACTGTCTCACATGTTTTATGTTCAAAGAGAAACTAGTAGATGAATGGTAGTTACTTCTAAATTTGCTGATAGCATCAACTATACAATACATCTTATAAATCAACAAAGGTGGAAACTTACCCAGTTTGAGAAATGGTTGCAGCCATTTGTCCAACAGCATCTTCAAGTTTAGAAAACCGAGTCAAAAACTCGCCACAAAGATCCGGATAATCCAACTGATTTTGCCACCACAATCTAAGGCCGCTAGCAATTGCCCTCAAGCCATTCTGCAACAATGAAACTCCCTCACCTATTCCATCTGGAAATTTTCTTTTCTTGTTAGTTTGTGTTGTATCATCTATCTCCATTGCATCACTAGCGATGGTCATCATCTTGTGGGCCATTTGCTTTAGCAATAGACCTTCTTTAACAAGCAGCGCGAGCTCATTTGAACCATGGGTAGTTTTAGCCACTTCCTTTTCAAAGAACACCTTAAACTCAAATATAAACCTTTCATCATTTACATCAACTCCAAACTCCAAATCAAACGATAATGTTGCATCTGGTGGTACAAACCTCCACAGCTCGTTGCAACTAGTACGTGCAGAAAAATAACCAAACGCTGTCATTGACAGATGAGCTAAAGCCCAATGTCGTTCTTTTAATAGCATGTGAAACAATTCCCATGAAGCTGAAACCTTTGAATCATTATCAGTTTCTTCAAATTGAATGTGACCAAGTCCCGCCACAAAAGCAGCCAAATTTGGTTTGCACTTCGACAATCCAGAATCTGTAACAGCAGACTTTGAAGCTGCAAAATTACTCTTCTCATTTAATCATATGTATACAGATGCTTCATGCTAGATGTAGAAAAACATGATATGCAGAAACAAAAACACCTTTATATAACTTAACCAAATCAAAGTTCAACAGCGAAATAATAACAACCATAAAAAATACCACAGCTACTCTGGTATGATCCTATTATCTAACTTGATAATAGTTTTACAAGATATAAGACAACAATAAAAGGATAGATACGATCTTGAGACAAACTCTCAAGATCAGTACAAATGAGAGAGAGATATTTTTGTAGCGGCTCAAACAAACCAATATGCTCTCCTAACCCTAGATGAAGAGATAAGAGACTCTTATATACTGGGTCTTCCCAACGGTCACAAGAGAGAGCAGGGCTGAGATAAAGGCTTTTCCACATGGGCTTGAGACTTGAGAAGAAGGGCTTGAGATACAACTTGGGCTTGGTCCAGTACCTGAAACATGAAACAACAAAGAGAACACACAAGAGGGATATCGGGTTATATATTTTAACATCCCCCCTTAATCCGATATTCCAAAAAGGTCAATCATTCCAAGTTTTTCTACAAGACAATGATGCTGAGAAATGTCTAACCCTTTGGTAAAGATATCAGCAATTTGATTTGCTGAATCTACTTTGACAGTTTTAACAACACCATTCAAGATTTTTTCTCTCACAAAATGGAGATCAATCTCAAGGTGTTTAGTCCTCTCATGAAATACGGGGTTAGCAGCTGTTTTGATAGCTGAATTATTGTCACAGCGCAGATCAACAAGCAACAGATTTATACATTGCAAATCCTTAAGAATTTTCAAAATCCAAATGATCTAACTGGTTAAAGATGCTAGGGCTCTGTACTCAGCCTCAGCAGAAGATTTGGAGAGAGTATTTTGTTTCTTGCTTTTCCAAGAGATGAGGTTCTCATTCATAAACACACAATAACTAGTAACAGACTTCCTAGTAACAATGCATTTGGCCTAGTCAGCATCTGAGTATCCTTTAAGAGACACACCAGTATTCTTATTAATATGAATGCCAAGACCAGGAGATCCTTTATGGTATCTCAGAATTTTAAAAGCAATTTTAAGGTGAGATGTTAAAGGAGAATGCATGAATTGACTAAGACAATGCACAGCATAGGATATATCAGGTCTGGTATTGGTTAAATATATAAGCTTTCCCATAAGCTTTTGATAATCAAAAATATTCACAAGAGCAGGATCAGTAGTAGTGGGAATATTAGATATAGAAAGTTTAGACATTAAAGGAGTCTTAGAAGGTTTGCAGGCAAGCATACCATATTCAGACAACAAGTCAAGCACATATTTCCTTTGATTCAGGCAAATTCCATTATCAGAATCAACCACTTCTATAACAAGGAAGTATTTAAGCTTTTCCAAATCCTTTATCTTGAATTTACTTTTCAAAAACATTTTAAACTTCTCAATTTCACCAAGATTATTTCCAGTCACAATTATATCATCAACATAAACAAGGAGAGCAAGAAACACACCATTATCAGATTTAGTATACAAAGAGTAATCAGATTTACTTTGACTAAATCCATTTTCACTAAGCACAGAGGTGAGTTTAGCATTCCATTGTCTAAGGGCCTGTTTAAGGCCATAGATAGATTTTTTAAGTTTGCAAACAAGATTCTTACCACCAACATAGAAACCTTGAGGAGGTATCATGTAAACAGTTTCATCAAGATCACCATATAATAAAGCATTATTAACATCTAGTTGAAAAATAGGCCAGGAATTCACAACAGCAACATTAAGCACACATCTCACAGTAACCATTTTAACAACAGGTGAGAATGTTTCCTCATAATCAACCCCTTCCCTTTGAGCACAGCCCATGGCAACAAGTCTAGCCTTATACCTCTCAATTTCACCATTGGATTTATATTTAAGTTTCCACAACCATTTGGAGTTCAAGGCTTTTCTGCCTATGGGTAATTCAACTACATCCCAAGTATCATTTTCAAGTAAGGCAGCAATCTCTAAATTCATAGCATCAACCCATAAGGGGTTTTGAGATGCTTCAAAGAAGGACTTGGGTTCACAGTTCTTATTCAGTTGAGTCACAAAACACAAGTTTTCACCATTTAAGTTAGAGTACCCAACATATTTTTCAATCCCATATTTGACATTAGTTTTAACAACAAAGTCATTATAGTTTTTTGGAAAAACAGAAGTCTAGAAGATCTTCTTAAGGTTTGAGTACCCTGAGCATTTATGTTGGGATCAACATTTCCTTCAGAAACAGATTTTTCAGCAAGTGTGGCTGCCTCAACATCATGCAATCTGGCATCAATGTTATCACTGGATGATCCAGTTGGGGAATCACCAGTGTGCACATTGTCACCTAGAGTTGCAGAGGGGCTGCCTTTAATTAGTGACTCATGGTCCCTATTATGTCTAGGTACAACTCTCTCATCATCATTAGGAAGCTCAGGGTTATTTAGATCAAAAAAATTCAACATGTTATTTTCATGAAAGACATCAGATTCAATATGCTTATTCTTAATACCATTTGATATAGATTCCTTAAAAGGAAATATGGACTCAAAGAATTTAACATCTCTAGACACAAAAAATTGACATCTATCAAGACTATATAGCCTGTATCCTTTTTGAGAACTAGAATAACCCATCATAACACATTTTTCAGATCTGCTGGTAAGCTTATCATGACTATTAAGAATAGTAGCAAAACTAAGACAACCAAACATTCTGATATGAGAGAGATTAGGAGAGCAATTATAAATCATATGGTAAGGGGATTTTCCATTTAGCACAGAAGATGGCAATCTGTTAATAAGATAAGTAACAGTTAGCACACATTCATTCCAAAATCTTAAGGGTATTCCCCCCTGAAACATAAGACATCTGGCCACATTTAAGAGATGTATGTGTTTCCTTTCAACCACCCCATTTTGCTGTGGGGTGTAAGCAACAGAAGTTTGATGTGTAATCCCCATGTTATCACAAAACTTGTTAAAGGTTTGATTTTGAAATTCAGTTCCATTGTCACTTCTGGACACTTTAACAGTCTTTTTGAACTAATTTTTAATCAAATTGTAAAAGATTTTAATAGACTCAAAAACTTCATCCTTGGATTTAATAAGATACACCCACACAGCTCTAGTATAATCATCAACTATGGTAAGAAAATATCTATGGCCAGAGTGACTGACCACCTTATATGGTCCCCACAGATCAAGATGAACAATATCACCAAGCATTTTAGATTTATGATCACTTAAAGGGAAGGGTTCCCTAGTCTGTTTAGCTCTTTGACAGATTTCACAAACCTCATATTTATCATTTTTACCAATTTTCAAATAATTTTTTAGAACATCAAGAGCAGGGTCACCAGGGTGGCCAAGTCTACAGTGCCAATCATAAACAGACAAAGAACACTTGTACTCAATATTAATATTATTACATTTAGTACCTTCAGTATCTAAATAGTATAAACCACCACATTGTTTACCAATCCCTAGAATGTTTTTCAGATTCAAATCTTGATTCACAAAGAAACATTTACTTTCATCAAACACAACTAAGATCTTATTATCTTTAGCAAGTTTATGAACAGAAATCAAGGTCACACAATAATCAGGAATGACAAGCACATCAACCAGGATAAGACCATTTCCATGTCTAAGGTTTCCAATTTTAGAGATGATGGCATTAGTGCCATTTGGGTGAGACACTTTGATATTAAGATGAGATATATCATAGACATTTTCTAACTCTTTCTCACTATTGGTCATGTGCTGATTAGCACCAGAGTCCACAACCTTACCAACATAATTCATTTTTGTCATAGAACTAGAACTGGAACAGAAAAATTTATCAAAATTATCATTGAACAGTTTGCTAGAATTAAAGTAAGTACCTGCCATGTTGGTTTGGACATTTTTCTCAGACATTTTGTTCTCCTTAGGAAGGGAGAGTAAAGTGGCAAGTTGCTCATCAGTGAACCCTGAGGATCCAGAGGGACTAACAGACCCAGAGGACCCAACAGATTTGTATGCAACATTTTTACCCTTACCACCTTGTCCCCCTTTCTTTTTTCCAAAATCAGCAGGATATCCTATGATTTTAAAGCATCTGTCAATAGTATGACCAATATAACCACAATGCTCACACACAACTTCAAAGTTAGCAGGCACATTAGGTCTTATCACATTAGGGCCACTAGGTTTGTAGCCAGTGTTGGAATTGGGTCTGAAAGCAGTAGTGTTATGTCTAGCATTAGTATAGGAGTTCTGATTTCTTTGAAAGTTGTTTCTAGCAGGACCACTGGCTAAGAATGCAGAGGTCTGACCCCTTTGAGAGGCACCAGAGTTAGTTCCAGAAGCCACTCTGTGAGATTCCTCACTAGAGATAATGGCATAAGCCCCTTTCACATCAGGTAAGGTCTCTCTAGATAAGATAGAACTCCTAATACTCATGTAAGACTCATCAAGACCCATCAGAAATTGCATAAGTTTCAACAGTTGATTATGTTTTTTAAATTCATTAGAGGCAGTGCACACACAATTAGGTAACTCAACCATAGCATCATACTGTTTCCACAAAGCATTCAACTTATGATAATAGTCAGACAGATTATAGCCATTTTGTTTCAAAGTACTAATTTTATGATGCAAGTTGAATATCACAGAACCATAAACTTTATGATAGGTTTCCTTTAACTCATTCCAAACATGTTTAGCCTTTTTTGAGAAAATTTGACCAAGGAATAACTCCTCACAGATAGAATTCAAAATACAGCCTAAAACAACAGCATTAACTCTATCCCATTGCTTAGCCAAAACCTCATCAGTAATGGACCTTTTACAAGTGCCATCAATAAAACCAATTTTATTTTTACCCTCTAAGGCAAGAAGCATAGCATTAGCCCAAACTTGATAATTTTCAGTCCCTCTAAGTTTGACAGAGATAACAGTGAGCACAGCAGAATCATTAGGGTGCAAATGTAAAGGATTACTAACATCAAGCTTGCCAATAAGAGTGACAGGATCACTGACACTCTCATTGTCAGAATCACCATGTTCAAACATAGTAACAAAAATCAAACACACAAACAATAATAACTAAAGAAAATCAACAACACCTTATACCTCCTCAAATAACAATCAATCTCCAACAGCCAATCAAACTTCTCAAAAATCCCTCAACCTATCATCCAGCATTCTAAACAAGAAAAATAAAAGACATAAATAAAAGATAGAGATAAGAGGTGTTACAGAGCAATTTCCTCAGCACAATCGAACTGTTTCTCCTAGATTCACTTAGTCTAGGAGGCAACAGAACCTCCAAGCCACGAACAACCAGATCCAATTTTTTTACAAAAGTAGGATACCAACACCAATCAACGATAACCACCAGATCCAGGATCCCAGAAATATCGAAACCCTTTTTTCTTTTAAACCAACCTTCTCTCTGATACCATGTAGAAAAACATGATATGCAGAAACAAAAACACCTTTATATAACTTAACCAAATCAAAGTTCAACAGCGGAATAATAACAACCATAAAAGATCACCACAGCTACTCTGGTATGATCCTATTATCTAACTTGATAATAGTTTTACAAGATATAAGACAACAATAAAAGGATAGATATGATCTTGAGACAAACTCTCAAGATCAGTACAAATGAGAGAGAGATATTTTTGTAGCGGCTCAAACAAACCAATATGCTCTCCTAACCCTAGATGAAGAGATAAGAGACTCTTATATACTGGGTCTTCCCAACGGTCACAAGAGAGAGCAGGGCTGAGATAAAGGCTTTTCCACATGGGCTTGAGACTTGAGAAGAAGGGCTTGAGATACAACTTGGGCTTGGTCCAGTACCTGAAACATGAAACAACAAAGAGAACACACAAGAGGGATATCGGGTTATATATTTTAACATCCCCCCTTAATCCGATATTCCAAAAAGGTCAATCATTCCAAGTTTTTCTACAAGACAATGATGCTGAGAAATGTCTAACCCTTTGGTAAAGATATCAGCAATTTGATTTGCTGAATCTACTTTGACAGTTTTAACAACACCATTCAAGATTTTTTCTCTCACAAAATGGAGATCAATCTCAAGGTGTTTAGTCCTCTCATGAAATACGGGGTTAGCAGCTGTTTTGATAGCTGAATTATTGTCACAGCGCAGATCAACAAGCAACAGATTTATACATTGCAAATCCTTAAGAATTTTCAAAATCCAAATGATCTAACTGGTTAAAGATGCTAGGGCTCTGTACTCAGCCTCAGCAGAAGATTTGGAGAGAGTATTTTGTTTCTTGCTTTTCCAAGAGATGAGGTTCTCATTCATAAACACACAATAACTAGTAACAGACTTCCTAGTAACAATGCATTTGGCCTAGTCAGCATCTGAGTATCCTTTAAGAGACACACCAGTATTCTTATTAATATGAATGCCAAGACCAGGAGATCCTTTATGGTATCTCAGAATTTTAAAAGCAATTTTAAGGTGAGATGTTAAAGGAGAATGCATGAATTGACTAAGACAATGCACAGCATAGGATATATCAGGTCTGGTATTGGTTAAATATATAAGCTTTCCCATAAGCTTTTGATAATCAAAAATATTCACAAGAGCAGGATCAGTAGTAGTGGGAATATTAGATATAGAAAGTTTAGACATTAAAGGAGTCTTAGAAGGTTTGCAGGCAAGCATACCATATTCAGACAACAAGTCAAGCACATATTTCCTTTGATTCAGGCAAATTCCATTATCAGAATCAACCACTTCTATAACAAGGAAGTATTTAAGCTTTTCCAAATCCTTTATCTTGAATTTACTTTTCAAAAACATTTTAAACTTCTCAATTTCACCAAGATTATTTCCAGTCACAATTATATCATCAACATAAACAAGGAGAGCAAGAAACACACCATTATCAGATTTAGTATACAAAGAGTAATCAGATTTACTTTGACTAAATCCATTTTCACTAAGCACAGAGGTGAGTTTAGCATTCCATTGTCTAAGGGCCTGTTTAAGGCCATAGATAGATTTTTTAAGTTTGCAAACAAGATTCTTACCACCAACATAGAAACCTTGAGGAGGTATCATGTAAACAGTTTCATCAAGATCACCATATAATAAAGCATTATTAACATCTAGTTGAAAAATAGGCCAGGAATTCACAACAGCAACATTAAGCACACATCTCACAGTAACCATTTTAACAACAGGTGAGAATGTTTCCTCATAATCAACCCCTTCCCTTTGAGCACAGCCCATGGCAACAAGTCTAGCCTTATACCTCTCAATTTCACCATTGGATTTATATTTAAGTTTCCACAACCATTTGGAGTTCAAGGCTTTTCTGCCTATGGGTAATTCAACTACATCCCAAGTATCATTTTCAAGTAAGGCAGCAATCTCTAAATTCATAGCATCAACCCATAAGGGGTTTTGAGATGCTTCAAAGAAGGACTTGGGTTCACAGTTCTTATTCAGTTGAGTCACAAAACACAAGTTTTCACCATTTAAGTTAGAGTACCCAACATATTTTTCAATCCCATATTTGACATTAGTTTTAACAACAAAGTCATTATAGTTTTTTGGAAAAAACAGAAGTCTAGAAGATCTTCTTAAGGTTTGAGTACCCTGAGCATTTATGTTGGGATCAACATTTCCTTCAGAAACAGATTTTTCAGCAAGTGTGGCTGCCTCAACATCATGCAATCTGGCATCAATGTTATCACTGGATGATCCAGTTGGGGAATCACCAGTGTGCACATTGTCACCTAGAGTTGCAGAGGGGCTGCCTTTAATTAGTGACTCATGGTCCCTATTATGTCTAGGTACAACTCTCTCATCATCATTAGGAAGCTCAGGGTTATTTAGATCAAAAAAATTCAACATGTTATTTTCATGAAAGACATCAGATTCAATATGCTTATTCTTAATACCATTTGATATAGATTCCTTAAAAGGAAATATGGACTCAAAGAATTTAACATCTCTAGACACAAAAAATTGACATCTATCAAGACTATATAGCCTGTATCCTTTTTGAGAACTAGAATAACCCATCATAACACATTTTTCAGATCTGCTGGTAAGCTTATCATGACTATTAAGAATAGTAGCAAAACTAAGACAACCAAACATTCTGATATGAGAGAGATTAGGAGAGCAATTATAAATCATATGGTAAGGGGATTTTCCATTTAGCACAGAAGATGGCAATCTGTTAATAAGATAAGTAACAGTTAGCACACATTCATTCCAAAATCTTAAGGGTATTCCCCCCTGAAACATAAGACATCTGGCCACATTTAAGAGATGTATGTGTTTCCTTTCAACCACCCCATTTTGCTGTGGGGTGTAAGCAACAGAAGTTTGATGTGTAATCCCCATGTTATCACAAAACTTGTTAAAGGTTTGATTTTGAAATTCAGTTCCATTGTCACTTCTGGACACTTTAACAGTCTTTTTGAACTAATTTTTAATCAAATTGTAAAAGATTTTAATAGACTCAAAAACTTCATCCTTGGATTTAATAAGATACACCCACACAGCTCTAGTATAATCATCAACTATGGTAAGAAAATATCTATGGCCAGAGTGACTGACCACCTTATATGGTCCCCACAGATCAAGATGAACAATATCACCAAGCATTTTAGATTTATGATCACTTAAAGGGAAGGGTTCCCTAGTCTGTTTAGCTCTTTGACAGATTTCACAAACCTCATATTTATCATTTTTACCAATTTTCAAATAATTTTTTAGAACATCAAGAGCAGGGTCACCAGGGTGGCCAAGTCTACAGTGCCAATCATAAACAGACAAAGAACACTTGTACTCAATATTAATATTATTACATTTAGTACCTTCAGTATCTAAATAGTATAAACCACCACATTGTTTACCAATCCCTAGAATGTTTTTCAGATTCAAATCTTGATTCACAAAGAAACATTTACTTTCATCAAACACAACTAAGATCTTATTATCTTTAGCAAGTTTATGAACAGAAATCAAGGTCACACAATAATCAGGAATGACAAGCACATCAACCAGGATAAGACCATTTCCATGTCTAAGGTTTCCAATTTTAGAGATGATGGCATTAGTGCCATTTGGGTGAGACACTTTGATATTAAGATGAGATATATCATAGACATTTTCTAACTCTTTCTCACTATTGGTCATGTGCTGATTAGCACCAGAGTCCACAACCTTACCAACATAATTCATTTTTGTCATAGAACTAGAACTGGAACAGAAAAATTTATCAAAATTATCATTGAACAGTTTGCTAGAATTAAAGTAAGTACCTGCCATGTTGGTTTGGACATTTTTCTCAGACATTTTGTTCTCCTTAGGAAGGGAGAGTAAAGTGGCAAGTTGCTCATCAGTGAACCCTGAGGATCCAGAGGGACTAACAGACCCAGAGGACCCAACAGATTTGTATGCAACATTTTTACCCTTACCACCTTGTCCCCCTTTCTTTTTTCCAAAATCAGCAGGATATCCTATGATTTTAAAGCATCTGTCAATAGTATGACCAATATAACCACAATGCTCACACACAACTTCAAAGTTAGCAGGCACATTAGGTCTTATCACATTAGGGCCACTAGGTTTGTAGCCAGTGTTGGAATTGGGTCTGAAAGCAGTAGTGTTATGTCTAGCATTAGTATAGGAGTTCTGATTTCTTTGAAAGTTGTTTCTAGCAGGACCACTGGCTAAGAATGCAGAGGTCTGACCCCTTTGAGAGGCACCAGAGTTAGTTCCAGAAGCCACTCTGTGAGATTCCTCACTAGAGATAATGGCATAAGCCCCTTTCACATCAGGTAAGGTCTCTCTAGATAAGATAGAACTCCTAATACTCATGTAAGACTCATCAAGACCCATCAGAAATTGCATAAGTTTCAACAGTTGATTATGTTTTTTAAATTCATTAGAGGCAGTGCACACACAATTAGGTAACTCAACCATAGCATCATACTGTTTCCACAAAGCATTCAACTTATGATAATAGTCAGACAGATTATAGCCATTTTGTTTCAAAGTACTAATTTTATGATGCAAGTTGAATATCACAGAACCATAAACTTTATGATAGGTTTCCTTTAACTCATTCCAAACATGTTTAGCCTTTTTTGAGAAAATTTGACCAAGGAATAACTCCTCACAGATAGAATTCAAAATACAGCCTAAAACAACAGCATTAACTCTATCCCATTGCTTAGCCAAAACCTCATCAGTAATGGACCTTTTACAAGTGCCATCAATAAAACCAATTTTATTTTTACCCTCTAAGGCAAGAAGCATAGCATTAGCCCAAACTTGATAATTTTCAGTCCCTCTAAGTTTGACAGAGATAACAGTGAGCACAGCAGAATCATTAGGGTGCAAATGTAAAGGATTACTAACATCAAGCTTGCCAATAAGAGTGACAGGATCACTGACACTCTCATTGTCAGAATCACCATGTTCAAACATAGTAACAAAAATCAAACACACAAACAATAATAACTAAAGAAAATCAACAACACCTTATACCTCCTCAAATAACAATCAATCTCCAACAGCCAATCAAACTTCTCAAAAATCCCTCAACCTATCATCCAGCATTCTAAACAAGAAAAATAAAAGACATAAATAAAAGATAGAGATAAGAGGTGTTACAGAGCAATTTCCTCAGCACAATCGAACTGTTTCTCCTAGATTCACTTAGTCTAGGAGGCAACAGAACCTCCAAGCCACGAACAACCAGATCCAATTTTTTTACAAAAGTAGGATACCAACACCAATCAACGATAACCACCAGATCCAGGATCCCAGAAATATCGAAACCCTTTTTTCTTTTAAACCAACCTTCTCTCTGATACCATGTAGAAAAACATGATATGCAGAAACAAAAACACCTTTATATAACTTAACCAAATCAAAGTTCAACAGCGGAATAATAACAACCATAAAAGATCACCACAGCTACTCTGGTATGATCCTATTATCTAACTTGATAATAGTTTTACAAGATATAAGACAACAATAAAAGGATAGATATGATCTTGAGACAAACTCTCAAGATCAGTACAAATGAGAGAGAGATATTTTTGTAGCGGCTCAAACAAACCAATATGCTCTCCTAACCCTAGATGAAGAGATAAGAGACTCTTATATACTGGGTCTTCCCAACGGTCACAAGAGAGAGCAGGGCTGAGATAAAGGCTTTTCCACATGGGCTTGAGACTTGAGAAGAAGGGCTTGAGATACAAATTGGGCTTGGTCCAGTACCTGAAACATGAAAATACAAAGAGAACACACAAGAGGGATATCGGGATATATATTTTAACACTAGAAATGATCCCTAATGTTTCACTGAGAAGCTTACGCTACTGGTCCTTTGAGTTGTCACTGGAAGTGTTGTATTTATGGATGATGGTGCTTAATAGCTTTTATTGTTTTCATTTCTTTGTCTGATATGCTCACCTGCCTGGGGTGGAAATTTTAGCGAAAGGTAATTAAGACTAAAATAAATAATGAGTTAATTACGTGAGAGTTAACCAACTTTCCTCAAACTTATATTATGGGTAACAGTATATTTGAGTCATATAAAGGTACAAACTTACGCTAAGTTTTTTAAGTTACTGGGTAACCAACATTTTAGTGTTTTGTTGTTTGTAGTAACCAACTTTCCGTTTTCTAATCTGGTTGTTGGATGTTGATCCAGAAATCATCTTTTATAAATAGATGGGTTATGAAGAATGAGATTGTACAGTTGAAGAAAATGAAAGACTTTGGGTTAATATCCGGTTGATTATGTAAAAGTGAATGGGTTAATGATGAAATTGGCTTCACTGATGATATAATCATTGTTGTGAAATAAAAGTGCTTGGTGATATAATCATCATTGTTGTGAAATAAAGTGCTTGGTGATGAACTTTATTGCAACAATGAACTAGCAGGGGAGATGATGACAATGATGAATGTTGGGGAGATGATGATTTGGGGAGATAAATGATTTGGGGAGATGATGACAAGGATGAAAAATTAAGGGCTAAAATATAAATGTGTTATCAAAGTATAAATGTGTATGGACAAAAATACCCTCGACTACAAAACAAAAATCAGACTTTGACTTTGTCAAATGACTAATTTGGCATTTAAAGGCCATGTTTTGGACCTGTGGCGATGAAAAGGCCCAGTTTTGTCCCACTGTGATGCTTTAGTACAAGTTTAGGGACCAACGGTGTATTTTAGTCTATTTTTTTAGTTCGCTACGCAGAACTGCCATTCTTGACAAGTATAGTACTTTAAAAGGTTATTATCCCTATGTAATATAAGGCGAACCACAAATAAACTCAAGAGCCGAGTAAGCTTAAACAAACACTCCTTAGAGCATACGGTGTAATAACGCGTATCTTAGCGTTATGCTGATCTGGCCCGCGTTGATGCGGGCATGCGGCGTTATGGCTTGCGTTGATGGCAACGTTAGTGTGACAACGGGCGTTGTAGTGGAAGACGACAAAAGAAATTTTCAATTTGCTCCCTTTAACGTCTAACTCATTTGAATTAAAAACAAAAAAAAACCTTAGCCCTTGGACGTTATATAACGGGCATAATTCTTTAAAAAAAGAAAAGAAAAAAAAATCAAGCCCTTTAATAAACCACTATAAATACCTACTCAATACACAAATTTTTTTTCACGCTTCCACAACTCAAACTCATAGACATATACTCCCATCTTCTAAAACAAATGTTGGGATTTCCTAACAATAACAAGAGTTTCTAGAACCTCCTCGGGTTTAATAACTCGAACGCTGGGTCTTCCTCTTCAAACCCGAACGCGTGATCGTCTTCAACCCATATCCCTTTCCCTAGCCCACACAGCTTGAGTTCCGAGGAACTTTACCTACAACATCAACAATTTCTAATGTGAAAACAAAGTGAACAAATGCTAAATGCCAATTTTCAAAATGCTAAATGCCAATTTTCAAAATTTACATCAACAATTTTCAAAATTTTCAAAATTTACATGAACTTTACCTACATTGTTTAAGTTTTAATTTTATGTTATTTATTAAATAAATTATTAGGCTATGGTGTTGAGGTGGTGTTATAATAAGAGGTGTATTTTTGTGTTAATATTGAAATGTTAAATGTGATATGACGCTGACATAGCGTGTTATTTCATAATTTAAGTTAACACACCCATTAGTTTAGTTGGGTAATTGATTTAAAAAACGTTGTGTAAATTTGTAGATCATATAGGGTGTGTTTGGTAAAAGTAGCAGTAAATAGTCATCTCACCGCTTACGCTACAAAATCTGAAAGAAGCATTGAAAAAAAAGTAAGTTTTAAAAAAATAGCAAAGTTCACCTCACCGCTCCAAAATTCTGCAAAACTCCGTGCCAAACATACCCTAACGCTCAGTTCTCGAGTTTTGAGTGAAGGGAAATGGAAAAGAATGGAAAAGGGAAAAGAAATAGAAAAGGAAAGTGAGTGTTAGTTGTTATGTTGGAAAGGAAAAGGAAAGTAATCATAATCATGTTTTTGAGTGGGAGGAAAAGGAAAATTACTTAGTCAATTTACATATATGCCCTTTTGTTGTTGATGTTAAATCTTTTAAAAAGGGTATATTAGTCTTTACACAACATAAGGTTTCATTTCCTTTCCCTTTCCTCCCAAAAGTGGAAGGAAGATTTACTTAACAAAACTTCCTCTCTATTTCTTTTCCACTTCCATTTCCTCCTTTAAAAAAAACTTAAGAACACAAAAACCTATCCATTTCCTTTCCTTTCCTCTTCCATTTCAACTCGAGAACTGAGTGTTAAACTTAACAATCTACACTTTTACAGTTTTACACAACCCCACCAATCACAACACTTGAATCCAACGGCCCTACTTCTAATCCAACGAAAACACAAGCTTATACCCACCGCTCTATAAATTGGTACTTTTTGCCGATCGTTTCTTTTCCATCCACACACAATCAAGTCTTTTAATTCACTTGTGTTAGGGTTTTTGATTGTTTTATTTGTCTTGCCTGATTATTGTTTTAATTCGCTCCTAAACACCCCCTAATTGTTTTAATTGATTATTGCAGTTGAGTTAATTGTTTCGAGTTTTTGGCTTATTTAATAAATGTTATGAAAAATGTATGTTTTATTATTATTAGGATTGGTATTATTACAACTACTTCTCAATTAGAAACTAACCTAACTGGTCCTAGAGTGTTAGTGGCTTCCAATAATATATTGGACGAAATCTTGGCAAAATATCCTTAATACTTGAACTCTAAAGCCATAGACATCTAGATACATTTATGAGAAAATAGATCACTTATCTGCCTATAGATGTTAGTACAGTACTTGGTATTTCTTTGGTCTCCACAAGCGTTTTATGAGAAAATAGATCACTTATCCTAAAATGTTTGAAACATGGCCCAATCCATCCAATCGTGCTACTACACTTGTTCAATTTTTTTGTTAGAACATTTGATGGGGGTATACATTGTGTAACTCCATTTTCGTGTAGATGCGCTATCCCTAGAACTACGTCATTTATCAAGTTTTGCAACACGTGGTAATTATGTGTTTTCTTGACAAACTTTACGAAGTTGCACGTGCATCTTTACGTTGCAATATTTAAGTAATCTTCGTTGGATTTTACACCGTTAATTTTTACAGCATTATTATGGTCGCTACACAATCTTAGTTTCGTGGCTACATAAAAGAGATCTAAATGATACTTCTTATCACGAACGTTAACACGTTTCACAACACATTCACGTCCATCTTGTGTTCCGTGTAATACTACTGTATCTCCTTTTTTAGAAATTATGTCAGGGTGAAAGGATATCAGACTAGTAGTATTCGGTCTAAAAATATGATTTAATTGGTACTTTTTGCAAACTAGATTCATAGAGCTTTGCAAAAAGTACCAATTAAATTTAGCTTTTTAGGCGAGATACTACTAGTATGATATTCTTTCACCTTGACGTAATTTCTAAAAATGGGCATACAATAGTATTATACGGAACACAAGATAGACGTGACTATGTCGTGAAACGTGTTCACGTTCTTGATAAGAAGTATCATTTTCATTTCTTTTATGCAGCCACGAAGCTAAGATTGTGTAACAACCATAACAGTGTTGTAAGAATTTACGAGATAAAATTCGACGGAGATTACTTCAAAACATTGCAATGGAAAAATGCACGTGCAACTTTGTACAATTTGTCAAGAAAACAAATATTTATCATATCTTGAAAAGCTTAATAAAGAATGTAGTCTTAGGGGTAGTGCATCTTCACGATAATGGAGTGATACACGACAAATACACCCATCAAATGTTCTAATAAGCAAATTGAATGGTACTCGTGGAAGAATTCTTGATCTTACCAAGAACGAAATATGCAAATTGAATGATGACGCAATGCTAGTCATGGATGAGGTAAGCTAATTTAATGAAATAAGTGTTTTGAGCAGCTAATTGGATTTCTTCTTGCGCAACGTCAAATTTTGATTTTTCCTTCTTGTTTCCGGTTACTGTCAAAGATTTCAAAGACAGATCCCTGAAGATGCCTTATGTTTTTACTTTAATGGATGAGCTTACTCTAAAAGGTATCACACAGTTTTATGCCTTTGTAGAAGAAAGACAGAAGGTCCACTGCCTCAAGACACTCTTCTCCAAGGTTAGGTCAAATTCTGGAATATGGTTCAGCTAGATAGTGAACAATCTTTATTTATTTGATGTTTCATTTTCAGCTGCAAATCAACCAATCTATTATCTTCTATTAAGCGAGTTGAACTATTAGCTAAGAAAGTCACGGAGCTTGGTTACTCCTGCTTCTATATTCATGCCAAATGTTACAAAATCACAGGGTCTTCCATGATTTCCGCAGCGGTGCACGCAGGAACCTTGTCTGTACTGGTATACTTCTGGGTGTTTGCTTTGAAATATAAGTCATTCTAATAGCTGATACCTTATTGACCATTGTATAATCTGCTTTGCCTTGGCCCAGATTTATTTACCAGAGGTTAATGCTGAAACATATCTGCACAGGGTGAGTTGGTCAATTTTGATTGTAGGTGGGCTTGCTGTGAATTTGATAATTTACGAAGACCGCTTGAACTTGTAAGAAAATACTTATGTTCATGTAACGTGTGATGGCAATGTTTTGCCAGTGAAAATCATATATGCTGATGTGTGTTTCTGTGCTATGATACAGGTATAGGAGTGAACAGGAGCTTGGAACCGAAATCAAACAAATTCTTCCTCTGATTGAGTAGGAAATTTACTGCCGTTGATCCATGAGAGATACTTGATGTTGGTGAGTAACAAAAGTGACATTAGTTGCTAATGTCACTTCTAAAGTTGATGTGATATGCAGGTTGGGTAAAGAGTCGAAGACTAGGCCTGGTTGGATTGATCCGTAAACATGTTAGTTAAATATGATTACAGAATTAATATTGTCACAATACAAATTGAAATCTTTGACTATCAGTCAAAATATTGTTTCAACTTGATATATGTAAATTCCTTTTTTATACAGTATTAGACTAACACATGTTTGCGGATATATCCGATAGATATTTCTATTTCTGACTAAAAATTGATTTAGGATGTTGTATGCATAAAGAGTCACTTTGGACGGCTTCCAAGCCATTTAATATACTTTTTTAGCTGCTTTTATTTTGTGACTAATTTTTCTATTTATCTGTAAGCGTTTGATTTCATTTTGTTTGATAAAAAATAACCCAAATTGACCCATGAACTAACGTACATAGAATACAAATACGTAGAATATGTGTGTATACACGTAATGCACATATGTTTGAGTTTGTGTTACGAATCTATAATAACTGAAATCGTAAATGTTGTGCAAAATTTCGAAATATAGACCAATGTAGAAGACATAGAAATGAGGCTCGATTAAAGGGGAAATATTTCATCTGTAAACAGCAGAATACATTTATTACAGCTTTATGATGCTTTTTCGAAAGCATATAGCTTAAGACTAATCTTACAAACTACATTACACTTATCGATACATCACTTTTACATTACAAGTCGATGTAACATTTTTTAATCAAAGTTTGATAAGCTTCTGTCATAGCTAGATGTATTTTCCAATGTTGCAAAACAAGGCCTACAAGGCCGATTAATCACCGATTAGGTGCTACTGGGCCATCAACCTTGCCGATTTGTGTAACTGGGTCAAACAAATTGGTCAACAATGTTCAATGACGGTCAACGACTGTTAACAGTGGTCAAATTTGCCAAAAACTTGCAAATCTTGTTGGAAATACCCAAAAATGTCTTGAACAAGTTTTAATGAATTATATTTGATGTTTTTATCTGTTACAAGATGATTTTCAAGGAAAGTCTTGTCTAGAATACCCAAATTTCACCGGAAATACCCAAAAACTTGCCGAAAATGCCAATCCGATTAATCACGGATTAATCCCGCCTTGACCGATTACAAGCTACAGGGTGGTCGACCGCCCGACTACCGATTCACGATTTTTGCAACCTTGGTATTTTCCATGACAGCACCTAAGTTCCAGAAGTATGTTTACACTCATTAACACGGTAATGCAGTACAAATTTGACCTTATGAGACTGATTGTAATAGGATGGACATAAATAGCGGTAACCAAAAACTGAACTTATGAACAATTACTAGTACAAAAGAGGAATACATTCAAACAGTCTGCTTGTTGCTATTGTACTTGAAACAACAATACTAATAACAAGAATGATTACAAAAAATAAGTTGTAAGTGGCCGGAAACCGATATGAAGGTTTCAGTCTTACATTCCTGTTACATGAATTTGATTGTTGCATATTTGTTACAGATAACTCCGGTTACCCAGCAGATTCAATAACCACCTCCACCACAAACCAGAAAGATGGGTGGCCGTGAAGAGACAAGAATAGTGGAATCAAGCATGAAGTCGCCGTCGTCTTCATTCCAGACACCAATAGTAAGTCTAATCATATCTTTTTAAAAGTTTCTAATGAATTGGGGTTTAATTGTTTGACTTTAAAGTGATACCCTTTCGAGCTTTTATATAAAAGATTTAAACTTTTTGATTTGTGGGGTTTTGATTTTGCATGTGTGAATTTTTTTCGAGGTTTGGAGTTGCGAGGGTGAATAAGTTTGATGTGGAGGATAAGCTTCACGCGCTTGAACATGTGGATTTGGTGAGTTTTTAATATAGTTTATGTTTATATATGCTGCAAAATCTGATGTAATATAAATAGTGTTCGGATGTGCTTTAAGTCTTTAACTATTTGAAGTTTTAATAATCAAATACTAGATCATCTTTATGGATTCAAAGAGCTCACACTATTGTTAGGATGAATAATTGTTTTTACATGAACCAAAAAGATGTTTAAATCCCGTTTAAACCTGTGGTTATAATTTCATTTTCCCACTGCAAGGTAATTAACACAAAGAATGATTTTTTAACGGAGATTGAAGAACTCATAAGTTTTTATGTTTTGTAGGATGAATAATTGTTTGGGGATATAAAACATTTACCACAATTTATTGCATTTCATTTTGATTGTGCTTAAATTTACAACTTATGTTATTCTTTGTAGAATAAAAGAATGATGACAAGGTGGTTCAATCACACGTTGGCGTGGACTCTCTTTCTGAATCTGAACTTCATGAAGATTGTAGAGAACGAGACATGCTTAGATCACGTTTGGATTACGTTCAGTGGAGTATATGCGTCATCAGGTTTCTGATTTCACTTGTGCAATCTTATTTGGCAATAATAAGATTTAGAATTTGCTTACCCGCGCGTTGTGATAGTGTTTGGATTTGCTTAGCTTTCTGAAAATGTAGTTTTCACCGGTAACATGCTTAACTTATATAGTATTTCACTAGAAAGTTATTTTTAAAACTACTCAGCCTAGTGATTTTGGTAGGTACATAAAAAAATCACGAATACACAACTACACAAACCACATTATCACACCGTGTCAATGATTTTAGCTAAATGATTTATTAATACGCATAAGTGTTCCTCTGTACCCTAGATTTACACTAATAGGTATTAATCACAAATCTTCATGATAAATTTGACCAAAGTTAAAGACTTACCATTTTATATGTTTTTTAATGGTATATATTCTCTTATAAATGCTCCGTTTGCATAGTAAAATTTTGGTCTATATGTAACTTACTAATAGTGTTTTTACGAACAGTTTATTGAATTTAGGAAGAACATTAGCTTATTGAATTTAGTAAGAACAGTAGTGTTCTTACTAAACATTGTTTATTGAATTTAGTAAGAACAATAGTTTATTGATGCTCCTTTTGCATAGTAAAATTTTGATCTATACGTAACTGTTTGGTGTATGTGTTAAATGGCATGTGCGCAAACGGGGGTCTGATGTTGATGAAGTGAGTAAAACTCTTGACACAACAATCAGTGATTAAGATGCATGATGCTTATAAAGAGGTGAACATGTACTTCTTGAGAGGAACTTTCAAGGTAAAAGGACGTAAAATTCTCGTAATTGATAACAAACCATGTCGTTTAAAATAGCAGTTAAGGTAAAAGGAAGTAAAATTCTCGTAAGTGATAACAAATCGGAAAGAAAATAAAGTACGATAGATGAGAATATTTTACAACGGGTGGTTTATCAAACTGTAATACATCTTAAGTTATAAAGATCCGGATACGATGGAAGACATAAACTTAGTACGACATAGTGTATAGGGAAATAAGACTGTTAATTTCTAAACTTCTTCAGTCTTTCGCGTTGTTGAGACCATGGCGAGCTTCTCCTCCTTATAACATGCATGCATTCCCATGAGCACCTTCAACTTGTTGACCTTGGTTTTGAGGACATTGATTCCGATAGTGTCCTTGCTCCCCACATCCGAAGCATGTGACCATGGCTTTACCTCTACAATCCCTGGCTAGGTGTCCCGATTTTTGGCACTTGTGGCACTTGGCAGGGCAAGGACCTGAGTGATGAAACTTACATCGATTACATAGTGGGTGTGTTCCAGCATAACCTCTGCCTTCTATTGGTGCAGCAACATAAACCATTGCAGCTTCTTGCCTTCTATTCTGTTGTTGATGATGGTTAGTGTTACGGTTTTGGTTGTTGTTATTATAACCTCCTTAGTCATTTTCTCATTTCCTTTTGTTGTTGTTGATTTGGTTATCGTTGTTGTTTCGGTTGGTGTTGGTAATGTTTCCCCCTTCACTACTTGTGCCATGAGCTTTTGAGATACTCGAATAGATTCTTGAATCGTTTGCGGATCAAAGGAAATCACATCACCTTGAATAATCTGGGGAAGTCCTCCAATGAAAGCTTCCAGTAGTTTCTCGTTGTCCGAAACCATAGATGGACATAAAGCAGCCAATTCTTGAAACCTTCGAATGTAGGTCTCGATGTCGTACCCAACAGTCACTAGCTCATAAAATTCCGTTTCCAACTTCTTCACCTTAGTACGCGGACAATACTTCTTTGTCAACAACCCTTTGAATTGCTCCCAGGTGAGCTTGTAAGCATTTTCCATACCCATGGGCTGTCTATACGAGTTCCACCACGACATTGCCCCATCTAAAAGTATACTTGTAGCGAACTTAACCTTGCAATAATTTGAGCAATTACATAAAAGAAACACATACTCCATTTTCTCAAACCATCGAACCATAGCAGTGGCTTCTTCGGTGCCCTTGAAATTAGTGGGATCTCCGCTTTTAAAATCCTTATATGAACAATTTCGAATCCCAGACCCTCCTGCAATCCCTGCAGCAGCAAGTCTGGCAGCTTCAGCAGTTGCCGCAGCCTCGGCAGCAGTTGCAAGTCTTGCGGCCTCAGCAGTAGCTGCAGCATCAGTAGCAGTAGCAAGTCTAGCGGTTTCGGCAGTAGCTGCAGCCTCAGCAGCATTAGCAAGTCTAGCATCTTCGGCAGTAGCTGCAGCCTCAGTAGCAGCAGCCACTGTTGCTCTTTCATTTCTTATTGCCTCGGCTATACTATCCCTCACATACTTTTGCATAGCCGCTTGTGTCATAGCTTGTGGAGCTTTCTTTGGCGCCATTACTCTTCAAAATAAGAGGAAAGGTGAGACGTAGCAAAGTCCTATGTTAATAATAAGCACTCTAAAGAGATGTGATATGAGATAATAAATTTGAGGTTATTTTTCAAAAAGATTGACGGATTCCTAGAAGATGGGTTATGAGATGTTGTAAGTGCTTCAAATGTATGATAATTTAGTGACTTAATGTGTGAATAACGTGTAACTCGACATGTTGGTGGTGAAACAGAGGAGTGAGAGCGACTTCACCCTCCTTGAAAGTTTTATCTCGGCATTCGATGTTATCGATAATGAGTCAACTGATGTTAAAATTTTGATAGGGAATGACAAGGCATTCTCCACATTGGAGTATGAAGAAAGAATAATGAAATGGGTATTTGAAGGCATCTATGTGACAATCGATTTGAAATGAAAGTAAATAACTCAAAAAATGTACGTATAAACTGCATGTATAGTGAATATGCACTTATGATGAAATGATAAGATGCTATGATGATGTAGTAGGGCTGAGCAAAACCGACCGATACCCGACAAGCCCGACAAACCGACCGACCCGACAAGCCCGAATAACCGACCGACTATGTTTCGGGTCGGGACTCGGTAGCAGTTTTCTTAGTTACTCGGTATCGGGTCGGGTTCGGTAAAAAAGCCCGTCTAAACCCGAAAAGCCCGCCAAAACCGAAAGTAATTAGGTTTCCTAAAAAACAAGCGCCCCTTTCTAGTTTCTTTTTCATTCTAACTCAGTAACTCAACTTTTGGCTTCTCAAAACTCAAAACCCGAATAACTAAAAACCCCCCAATTCGTTTGGATCAAATCAATCAAATGGATCAATCAAATGATGATCAAACTTATAACAAAAACCCCCCATATGAATCAATCTCATCTTCAAAAGTACCTACCTATGAATCATTTGCTTATCAACAAAACAATGCAATGGAAGAAGTAAGTTTTGTTTAATTTTAATTTTCATTAACTGATTTAGGCATTTAATTAAAATCGTTATTTTTTTTTATTTTTATTTATTTTTTTTTTAAGAACTGATGTATGAATGTTTATGTTTTAAGGTTTTGTATAAATGTTTTGTATGATTGACTGATTTGTATGAATGTTTTGTATTAATGATGTTTTGCATTTATAGTAAATGATGTTAAGGTTTCATATTGATGATGTTAAATGATTTGTATGACTGATTTCGTAGCCATAAATGATGTTAAATGATTTGATCCAAACGATGTTAAGGTTTCATAAATGATGTTCACACTTCACAGTAGCCATAAAGGTTTCATTTAAGGGAATGTCTAACCAATGCCCTAAGGGCATTGGTTAAGATTTGTCTTTTTGTGGTTTTTAATGGCTTTTTATGTGGGTCCCCGTCCAAATATGCAATTTTATGACAACTACAAGGATCATTTATGTAATAAAAAACCACAAGAAGACAAATCTTAACCAATGCCCTTAGGGCATTGGTTAGACATTCCCTTCATTTAATGATTTCGTATGATGTTATGGTTTCATATTGATGATGTTAAATGATTTGTATGACTGCCATAAATGATGTTAAGGTTTCATTTAATGTGAAGTTCACAGTAGCCATAAAATGATGTTAAGGTTTTTGTATAACAGTAGCACAAAACATTCATTAAATGATAACAGTTCATTAAATGATGTTAAGGTTTTTGTATAACAGTTCATTAAATGTTGTAAGGTTTCATTAAATGATGTTGACCTTTTTTATTTTTGTTTAGGATGATATTGTTGACGTTGAGGATGAAAATAAACGCAAAAGGAAATCCCCTCCCAAACCAAGGAAAACGACTTCCGAGTGTTGGAAATACTTTGATGCAAAGTATGAACCGGATG
The DNA here is from genome assembly GCA_019973895.1 of Chrysanthemum seticuspe. Lineage (NCBI taxonomy): Eukaryota > Viridiplantae > Streptophyta > Magnoliopsida > Asterales > Asteraceae > Chrysanthemum > Chrysanthemum seticuspe. The sequence continues at coordinate 255,421,758 of BPTQ01000003.1, read as the reverse complement.
AAAATGGTCAAGTCATTAAGATGGCATATTGCAAATATTGTGATGCGGTTCTCAAAGCCGATTCAAAAATGCATGATACGCGACACTTGAATACTCATTATGCAAATTGTGATAACAACCCCGATGTTGAGAAAATTAAGAAACAAAAAAAACTAGCTTTTAAGAAAAAGATTGGGGAGAATGTTGAGGGTGATAGTAGCATTGGTACTTTAGAAACTTGGAAGTATGATGAAAAATTTATTAAAAAGTCGTTGATTGAGTTGATTATTCTTGCGGAGCTTCCGTTTAAGTTGGTAGAACACCCGGCATTCATTAAATTTGGAAATAACATGCAACCTAGATTTAATATGCCCTCTCGTTTTACTATTGCTAGGGATGTTTCTAAGTTTTTTCTTGATGAGAGGAAGAGCCTATCAAATTTCTTAAGCAACAAGGCCACCATCGTTCATTTAACCATTGATACGTGGACTTCTAGTTGTAAAAGAATAAACTTTATGGTATTAACCTCCCACTTTATAGATGATGATTGGGTTATGCATAAAAGAATTATTAACTTTAGACCAATTCATAGCCATAGAGGGGTGGATATTGGTATGGCACTTTTGGAATGTATAAACGGATGGGGTATAAAGAATGTTATGACCATTACGGTTGATAACATTTCTTCAAATGACAAAGCTCTTGAATATTTGGTAGAAAATTTACCAAATAAGTATGATGGTGGTAAGCATTTTCACATAAGATGTATGGCTCATATTTTAAACCTAGTTGTCAAAGATGGTTTAAAAACATTCATCAAGGAAGTGAATACCATAGGCTTAGCCGTGAAGTACATAAAACATTCAAGCCAAAGAGTGACTAACTTTAAAGAAAGTGTTGAAAAGGCTTGTACTTCAAATAAGTTTTTGGTTTCCGAATGCCCTACAAGATGGAATTCCACACATGATATGTTGAAAACCGCAATTGAGTTAAAAGAAGCTTTTTTTGATTATGATTTTCATAACTCTTGTTTTGCCCGAGACCTAGAGGAAATACCTAAGCGGGGTGATTTTGAGGTTTGTAAGAAGATAGTTGCATTTTTGGAAAAGTTTAAAGAGACAACCGAACTTGTGTCAAATGTATCATCTCCCATAGCTCATTTATGGTTTGGAGAGGTTCTTGATATTGATAAGCATCTTCGTGAGTGGCCAGAAAAACCTTCTTTTAAGGTAATGGTAGAAATGAGAAAAAAGTATGACAAATATTGGGGTGATTACAAAAAAATCAACCATTATATGTACTTTGCCGTTATCTTAGATCCCACAATGAAGTCGGAAATAATAGGCTACGGGTTTAGACATTTGATAGAAAATGGTTGCATACCCATGAGGTTGATGAATATAGTGATGAGACGCCAATTTCATTTTTAACCGAAGATGAATTATGTGACAAATTGGTTAAGAAGGTTGAGAAAGATATGGGGGTCTTCGTTTGCCATGTACAAAGAAAAATATGGCACAATTATATCAAGTGAAATACCAAAAGCAACGTCTAGTCAAAGTAGTAACACAATTCGTCGTCGTGGTAATTCTTTCTTAAATGCTTTTAAAGATATAGTTGGAAATAAGTTGAGCGGGGGTGAAGACGAGTTGACCAAATATCTAAAAGAACCGCGTCTTGAGCTAGAGGATGACGAAGAATTTGACATACTTAATTGGTGGAAGGTAAATAGTCCAAGATTCCCAATTGTATCAAAGATGGCTAAAGGTAAAAACTTATGTTTTTTTTATTAAATTTTAGATATCTTAGATTCTTTGTGCTTTGTTTTTTTATAAACTTATGTTTTTTATTATTTTTGTTTTAGATATCTTGTGCATCCAAGTATCCATCGTTGCTTCCGAATCCGCCTTTAGCGCAAGTGGTCGAGTTTTAGACCCGTATAGGAATTCTTTAGCGCCTAGCATTGTAGAGGCTTTGGTGTGCACACAAGATTGGATCCGTACATCAAGTAGAAACATCACTTCGGATACGTTAGAGGATTTAATGAAAGACGACGAGGTTGCTAAAGGTAAAATATTTATATTTTAGTTTATTGGTTATTTGGTTATATTAGTAACTTATGTTTGACTTATGTTCTCATGTTTTTTCTAGAAATTCAAGAAGCGTTAGAGAAACAAAAAGGAGAACATGGAAATTCAAGAATGTCGTGATTAGTATTTGGTATTTGTATTTGGAGCAATGATTCAAGACATTTGTCATTTGTGTTTGTATATGGAGCCGTATGGTATTTGGTTTTTTATGTTTGATGAACTTGTGAAGACAGTGTCTCATCTCAGTAGGCATATGGTAAAAAAAAAATGGAACTGCAGTAGGCATTTAGCTACTATCTCATCTCAGTAGGCATATTAGTAACTGAGTTTTTGTATCTTTTGTAACTTTAGTTTTGGTCATGTTTTTGTTACTGGGCCCGTTTGCATGTGCCATGGTTTTGTTTGGTTTTAATTTGTGGTTTGCTGGGCCCGTTTCCTTTAATTTTTCTGGGCTGGACCATTAAATCGGGCTAGGCCCGTTTATACACCATACCGAAACCGACTAAACCGCCTGGTAACCGATATCGAACCGACACAATCGGGTCGGGAGTAGGTAATACTTTCTGCCTTTATTCAGGAATCGGTACTGTCGGGTCGGGTCGGGATGGGTCGGGCTCCGACCCGATGCTCAGCCCTATGATGTAGTTATAGTCTAGGGTCAATGATGCAACCTAGTTCTTTATAACCGAAGCTCTGATGCCAATCTGTCACACCCCCAAATTATCTGTTTTGCAGCGGAATGGAATTCCTGGGGATTGACTGTCATAGCATCACAATCACAGTTATATTAAACGACCTAAAGTGTCGTTTGAAAAATACATCGTTTGATTTAATAAAATAATCAGAGTTTACAAAGTATTGGTCCCAAAAGATTTCCAAAGTACAAAAATGAATTCGTTACAATCAAACGATAGTTAAGTGCATAAAATATATGTGAGACGCGTCAACTCAGCAACTCCATGCAAGCCATGATGACATGCTAAAACCTGAGATAAAACATGCTTAAAACAGTCAACACAAAGGTTGAGTGAAATCCATAGGTTTAATTAATTCGTTTGAACACAATATTCGTAGTGTGAGTTACATTATTTCACACTTATCGTTGAAAACAAAACATCATTTATTTCACTAAGTTCATGACAACCAAAGTGTAAACCTCGTACCAATAGAAATTGGTAAAATCGTTTCATCGCAGCCCTAATAGGTAAACTTGCCAATTTACCTTAATGATTCAAATATAGTGCGTTCGATTTCCCCTAACTGGGTCAATAAGAACGGGAGTGTTAATTCCAATAGGCCTATTCACAATATTCACGCTCACTCGCAAGTGACTAATGGTGCATGATGTAGGGACTTCAAACATGGCAATTGAATACTTAGTAACAATAAAACATTTGGATATAGCATACAGTTCAAAGCATTTGTGTTCGATTAAAAATATAGCACGTATCTCCCCCAAGAGTTTGTAAAACAATTAAGTAATAGAAAGTGGGGCTATCAACTCACTTGGTAAAATGATGCGATGGCAAAAGTGAGTACACTGAAATGTAGCGCAAATCTCTAACCGTGACCTATTATGAATGATATGATATATAATAAGTTATGATGTAATGTTATGCATGCAACTCGTATGATATCTATACCACTTGTGAATTTTTGAAAATAAAGTTTATCGTCGAAAAATAATCTTATAACGTCTTGAAAATTTATAAATTACTTTTCAAGTATTTACGTTGAAATGATATCCTACGATAATCATTTAGTGATTTATTATGATATTATAACTTTTCATCGTAAAACAATATAATTTGACAATTCATGAAAGTGACTAAATGGCCTCGGAAAGCTAGTCGTAAAATGATGCATATCGAGTGTTAAGAAACAAACTCAACGGTTTTGGAAAGCTTGTAGCATTATCTCAAAGTATTAGCTTTTAAATTTTATCATAGATGTCTCGATCATGGAGAAAAACATAGGTAAAGTAGGGTACTTGTACCAAAAATATTGTTGAAGGGTAATTTTTGGCAAAGTTTGAGTGATCGTATTTTATTCGTTACAACTCCGTTTGACGAGCGGTTGGACATTTTGGAGAATAGGCTAGGCGAACTTACTTTTACTAGAAGACATCGTTTTCTAAAAAGTACTCCATCGATGTTAAAAACGACTCTCAACATGGTCACTAGCGACAACGTGTAATTTAGTAGTTATAAGTCCGTTTTCTACGTTTTATATGTCCTTAGCTTCGTGTTAAAGTATACTAATATATTTTAGATAAATCGACTCATTTAGATAACGCTTAAGACTCATTTTTTATCATCAAAAATCTGGACAACATGCTGATTTTCCGGAAAAATATAGTTTTCGTCGTTAAACTTGAAAATAGCATAACTTCTTCGTTATAACTCCGTTTTAACCCGTTCAAGCGACCAAGTTTTCGTTTTAAAGTATATTTTCTGAATATCTAGCCCAAAATATTTTACAAACTGTCGAAATTTCCAGACTTAGCAAAAATGATCAGACCCTTATTTATAGTTGTCGAAAGTGATTTTTCTTGCGTAATACTTATTCTAACCACTTTAAATCAACGCTAAAGCTATTCTAAACCTACCATACACCTTCTTAGGGTGTCATGGGTTCCTAGACATTATCAAAAATGATATGTTTCAAGGGATAATTATAGGATGATATATATTCATTATAAGTACTTAAAAACAAATAAAGTGGTATAGATAATCATATAATTTGCATGTTTTCTTCAAGCATGATAAAAATGACCAAAGTATGAATATGAAAGAATAAAAATGATCATGAAATGCTTACTAGTGTAGTGATGAGGTTTAAAGAACAAGGTTTTTCCTAATTACCCTAGGTCTTTATTTCAAAACCTTGATTAAGAGTATACTAGGGTTAATATTTTAGCTTGATCTTGCAAAAATTTTGGTTTCTTCTTGCACCTTCTCCTTGGCCGGTTTATAAATGGAAATGGAGAGTAATATGTTTTTTTTACACCTTATGTATGTGTGTATGTATGTTAAATGTTACTATATATTAGTTTATAATTAATAAAAATACATGTGTAGCTCTAGTTAAGATATTTTTGTGTAGAATGGGTGTTGGGTCATATTGTTAGTCGACAAGGGTAGGACAAGAAACAAAGTTAGTGTATTTTATATAAGTACATGTAATAATGTATATGTATAGTTGGTAATTTTGTATTTAATTAAGTATTTAGGGTAGCGTTAGCTATAAATAAATTTTAACGGAACAAAATAAAATATAACGATGTCATAAAAATTATAAAAATACATTTCTTACAAAAATTTAGTGAAATAATAATTATCGAGTAGTATTTACGAAAACCGTCGTAATTATATAAATATAACAATTTATATACAAAATAAATTTAAAACACCGGGTAAACTAATAATATTATTTTTATAATCTTAATATGAGTATAAAAATATATTAGGATAATTTTTGGAAGTGTCGGATCAAGCGTTCAAAATAAATAATTACGCGATAACGTTTATTTAATAGGAAATTATACGTTTAATGTAAAACGCAAAACCATGCATGAACTAATATGATGATTATGTTACTAATGATATGTAGAATAATCCTAGTCTATATGAAATGTCCTCGATGATTGCTCATGAATTCGCAGCTAAACCATTAAGGTTACGCGAATTTGATACTCGTAAACCTACTTTACGATAAATGATGAATAGTGAATCATGAATAGTGATTTTCTCCGGGAATGAATAGTATTTCGTGAATAGTAAAATTTTGAAATACGTTCTCTGAATATCAAATCGACTTAAAAAATGATGAATAGTAAAATGATGAATAGTAAATTCCCGAGATGAATAGTAAATTCCCGAGATGAATAGTAAAAATTTAAAAGTTTGTAAATGACCTGAAATTACGATTTGTCACAAATGTTTAGGTTTTGCTTTGAAAGGCTTTATTCAACTCGATAGAACTTTTGTGTTTAGAATCATCATAAATGTTTAGGTTTTGGTTTGAAAGACTTAATTCATCTTGGTTATAGTGTTTTGGATTGGAAAAGTTTAGTTTTTGAAGAGTTTCAAGGAAGCGGTTTGAGTCTCGTACTATTTTCTTGTATGTGGATTGATGTCATTTGGGTGTGATTTGATCTGATCAAGGAAGCGATTTGTCAAGTTCTTGGATGCGGGTTGTCTAGATTCGTTGTAACGGAAGCGGTTTGACTTAAGCGTTTTGACGTAAGCGGTTTGACAGAAGCGGTTTGACTTAAGTGGTTTGACTTAAGCTGTTTGATTCAAGCGGTTTGTCTTTAGCGGTTTGACTTAAGTGGTTTGACTCAAGCGGTTTGTCTTCAACGGTTTGATCTAAGCGGTTTGATAAGAAGCGGTTTGAGTTAAGTGGTTTGATAAGAAGCGGTTGATAAAAAGCGGTTTGATAAAAAGCAGTTTGATTTAAGCGGTTTGTATTCCAGCGGTTTGACAATCCTGCGATTTGACCACTGCGATTTGATCAAAAAAACTGAGTTTTGACTTTTACAGTTTGACAACTTGCGGTCTGACCACTTGCGGCTTGACCAAAGTTGACTTTTTACGTCAAAACTTCAAACGGCCATAACTTATGAACCGTAACTCCATTTTTAGCGAAATACCTGTCAAAATGACCGGAACAACCTGAACCAGTAGGAACCAGTTAGAACTAGTTAAGAACTGGATATTCCGGCCAAAAACCAGTTAAGAACTAGCTATTCCGGCCAATAAATAGTTAGATCCAAATAGGAACCAGCTATTTGATAACGCTACACGCATCGTTCGGGGTCAAAGGAACTTCCTTTTCTTCGAGCAAGTTTTATAACACCCTAGGCAGTGAACCTAATCGTTGTAGTGTAGTAATTAGGGTAAGCCACGGGTATTGATATCGTTCTCTAGGGGAATAGGAATGCTAGTAGGGAGTTACTACGCTAAGGTTAAGGTTGAGGAAGATTATTTTTTATCTTTTTATATTTTATGAAAAATGGAAAGGTACGAATCTCGGGTATTGGATTTGGGGGGTTGGTATTTCTACCGATTACTCTACTATTATCTAATTATCTAAACTAAGGTTGTGGGAGTCTATGTCTAATTAATGTGTGCTCGTATGATAGTTTAAAGATGTGTTTACTTAGTTTGTATTACTCCTTAATTATCTCCTATTGATGGTTGAGTGTCACGTCTTATTCCTAGTTGCGTTGTGTTTCTAAAGTTGTAGGGTATGCGTTTCTCCCTAACTCTTTGAACTTACCAAAGGGTCTTGTCTACAAACCCACTAGAGATTATAGACTCCTACTCTAAGGCGCTCTTCGGATGGTTTAGCCTACAATTACTCAGGTAATTATACTCTAAGGTTCACAAAGATGAATCAAGCATTAAGTGCACAACGAATGACCTATCGCATTACTAGATCATTAATCAACTAAGATAAGAAACAACCAATCAATATTTAATAATTAAGTTTCATACTTCCTAAGCAAACACACAAATAAATTAGCCGGACATGGAGAACATGCAAGCATACACACAAATAATCAAAGACATAATTGAATTAATGAAGTAAAGACTTATCTTGGTGTAAGATAGGGTTTAAAACCCTAAAATACTGTACAAGACACCTTATGTTCGGTTTTAGGTTTTTACTCCAAAGACTCTCCACACAAAGACTGAAAAATTCGGATTCTATATATAAGATTACAATTGCGACGGCGTCACCTTATGTTTAGTGACGCCGTCGTGTCGCCGCCATTAGGGTTTCATCTTGGCCACGTTAACCTTGCGACGGCGTCACCTTATGTCCGTGACGCCGTCCTCTTCAGCTTCTGACGTCGTCTGGATTGCATCTAGGCCGTCTGAGTAGCGACGACCTACTCTTCCATAGCTAGACGTCGTCACTTGAAAATACGAGTTTTGAGACCTGTGTCGTCACAATAATTTTGGGACGGCGTCACAAAGTAGCACCTGACGCCGTCACCTTCTACTTTCAGCAACTGTGAGTGTCTCGATTTCGACTTTGGCCATTTTCTTCATATATTCGCGCCTTTTCGTCCAAATAAGTGCCATTCCAGCATTTTGCCTTCACGAGACCTAAAAAGTGAAAAGGAACGATATTAAGCAATAACGGATACAAAAGTGATCAAATAAGGACTTAAACGACCCTTCAAAATGGTACCTTTTAAAACCTTATCAAATATCCCTACACTTGTTATTTGCTTGTCCTCAAGCAAATGTGCTTTTAGCCAATTAATTTATAAGTTAGGGGTCATGAAGCATTAATTCAAAACGGTCCACAACACATATAAGCCCCGCAAAAGTCATAACAAGCACGGAAATTACATACTAGCACCTCACATGGGGTGTTTGGATACTCACATCTCTCTCGGGTGTATAAATGAAATATAACAATATAGGAAATGGAAGATAAACACTCATTAACCGGTCCTAGTACATAGATTACCATAGGCTTGAGAATAGATCAAACCTCCATCGCTTTGGCGTAAGCACCTAGGAAAGACTATCAAAGAGGTCTTTAAAGGGTTGTAACGTTAGGCTTACGGTAGGGAAATAAGGGTTTGGTGGGATAGGCTATTTAGTGGTGGTAAGTCAAAAATCTCTATGTTAAATGCATATGAAGAATGGCGTTGCTAAGCCAAGACTCGACACTCTAAAACTCTATGTAACGGAAATAAACAAACATAAATTTAAAGGATAGATGTAGGATGGTAGCCCGTTTTTTTTTTTTTTTTTTTTTTTTTTTTTTTTTTTTTTTTTTTTTTTCATACACTTTTACTTTACCATCCTCTATGATAACATCAAAATACTAGGGATTTACAGGCATATCCCTACACTTGAGTTTTTATTACTCTAACACTAAATTGACCCGAATTGAAAAGATCAAAACACTTGGGGTACATTATTACGCAAACAAAGGGAATTTGAATTTAACGTTCCCTTCCCGTTATTTCATAAACTTTAACTTTTCCCATGAATCCCAATCATCCCAAAACTGTATACAAAGGATATGACTCGACTTAGCAACTTATGCAAGCAACTAGATAATTGAACTAAGGGTTTAGGGTGATAATAAACATTTGCACTAAAAGTGAGTGCATAAGGGGTAGGCTAAGGCGATTTGGGTGTATATTTGGGGGTGGGGTGTAAACAATGCTCTTCATTGATATTCCGGAAAAACCGAAACATCACGAGAACCGCGAAAAGGATAGGCTCTGAGGGGTTAACTAGGGGTATCGTGTACTAAAGATGAGTACAACGCAAAGGGTGTGGGGGAATTACTCAACCGATGTGGAAGAAGTAATTATATTACAGGTATCAAACAAGGGTTATCCTAATGCCTCTTATCATTTAGTTATTCCTAACTACACAAGTGTAGCCTCACTTGCGATCTCGGAATGCATCACAAAACAAGTTCTAGAATCTAATATACTACCGGTTCACACTCTAAGCATTAAAGATGAATGCTTTAATTCCTACTAATCTAAGGGCGATCCTCACATTTTGGGTGGAATTTGGGTGGTAAAGGGTTTTTGTGCTAGTCATATAACTTCCTATCCGTGAGACGCTTTTGTTAAGACTAATGGCCCACTCCTATATGTCATGAAAATTTTAAATTTGGTGCCAAAATTACCCTAACCGACATTTTCTCATGGTTTATTACACAATCACAATTGGACAAAGCAAATAATCAAGATAAGTATAGTTTCAAAGTTCCCGTTTTATTTTCCCTCCCTACACTTAAACTGAATATTGTCCCCAATGTTCCCCGAAAGTATCAAAGTTATGATAAAAGAAGGTAATTAAAAACGAAAGAAACTAGTACTCCCCTGATTAGCTCGGTAGGATCCGTGTAAAGTGGTGGTTAAATTCTTTTCAAAGAAGAATTATTGCGTGAAAAGCTCCTTCCAATCTTATGTAACTTCTTCTTGACAAACTAAACCTGCACACTTGAAGAAAACAAACGAAACCTTCGCGTAAAATCGGCGGTAATAATATATATAAGACTCGATTTAAACTAGGATATAATGCTTGTGGAATGGATGTTTACAGAATTTCTAAGAAAATTAAGACCTGGAAAATTCCAAAATTTTATAAGTAGCACAGAAAACGAGAAAAAGTAATCTGATGTTTTTACTCCTTCCTGACGTCGTCAGGTTGCAATCCTGACGCCGTCAGGTTATCCTGACAAAAACTGGTCTGCGATTTTCTGGAAAAAATTCTGGAAAATTTACATCTTTAGAATCTGGAAAAATTTTCTGCAAAACATTCATTATGACTCGATACAAGCATTTGACTCGAACAAACAAACATAAATATCTTTTAACTAATTGTTATTCTCATGTTTACGTTTCTTTTGAAAACGTGTGTAATCCTCCCTACACTTATCCCTTATGTAAAATACCTTTATATGCAATTAAGACGAGGTTAAAAACAAAATAAAGCATTTTTACCAATTTAAACATGAGGATAAACAATTAATAAAAGATATGTGACACTAACAAGCAAACAATTAAACATGGGTTGCCTCCCATGAAGCGCTTTTCTTTATTTAAGAGTCTTGTAGCTAGACTCGTAGTCGTGCTCCTACGTACCGATATACGTAAGTCTATCCTCAACAATGTCGTAAGGATCAAACTTATCATTCAAGTTCCTAGTAGTACGTTCGGTTAAATATGCTTTTTCAAACATCTCACCATCGGGATCATAGATTTGTATCCTAATGTGCCACCTTCCATTACCATCACTAGGCGGTCTATTCCAATTCCACATGTGTTCGGATTTCTCAACTATCCACTTATTCATGACAAGGTTAACGGGTAAGCTTCCTAGGAACTCGGTCATCTTCCTAAATACTAAGGCGTCCTCGAACGGGTTCACTTCTATGTCCCTAGCCAATTCTTGTTCTTGGAAAGTTGCTGCACTAGCAAAGGTCTTATCTAGGTAAAAAGGTCTTTGGGGGCCTATGATGTTCTTATCAATCCAAGGTCCATATCGAGAAGGCTCTCTATCCAACCCTATCTCTTGTGGGATTTCCTCATCCTTATGATATGTATGCTTTTTAACATCATAAACGGATCTAGCACTCCCCTCTCCTACCACTATTTTGGACATCTTACAATCGATGATGGCACTAGCGGTAGCTAAAAATCCTCTTCCAACTAGTAATGGGCATGTCGGGTCCTTATTCATGTCTAATACATGAAAGTCGGCCAAAAGAGTCAACTCTCCTACATGTACTATCATGTCCTTTATTATTCCTACTGGACGTACTATACTACCGTCCGCTAGACCTAAGATAGTTTCCGTTGGTTCAATTTTACCTAGGTTGAGGCTTCTATGAAGGGACAACGGAACGAGATTGATGCATGATCCTAAATCGGCTAGAGCATCGAGTGGCTTGGAAGTTCCAAGTCTACACGGAAGAGTGAATAGCCCGGGATCGTCTAACTTCTTAGGTAAGTTGTTTCGCACAAAGGCGGACCCATGTTTTCCAAGCTTAAGTTCTAACTCATATTTTTCTTTTAAAGCATTATAATAAGGTGCATGAGCTAAGACTTCAAGAATCGGTTTTTCTTGATGGAGTTCCTTGTACTCCTCCTCTAAACTAGGTTTGGATTCTTGGCTGACGGGTTTCTCAAGAGTAGACTTTACCAAAGGTGCCGGGCCTTGGTATCTCTTGGATGACTTGGAACCCTTTTTGATAGCATTTACCGAGTGAACTGTTGGGTGAGAGGGGCATGGATGTGCACTCTCCCATGGTGAACTGGAACATGAAGTTGATGCAATCAAATTCACTTTTGGGTTCTTAATGGTATCACTTGGGAGTGCTCCAACTTCCCGCTCATTGAAGGCTTTTAAGAGGGCATCAAGCTTGGTTGTCATCTCGCTTTGTTTTTGCTTAAAATCGGCTTCAAGCTTATTCAATCGAGTTTCTTGGGATGACAAAAATCTAGATGCAATTGCCTCAAGATTAGTGGGGTTCCCGGTATTAGAAGAATTGAACCTATTGGGCGAACTAGATGAGCTTTGGGGTGTACTTGAGTTTTGGTTCCACTTAAGATTAGGGTGATTTCTCCATGAGGGGTTGTATGAGTTTCCTAGGTTGTTTTGTTCGGGTTTGAAAGTGTACCACTTCTCTCCCGCTCCGTCGGTACGTATGGAGGCGTAGTCCGCAAAAGCTTGTTCGGAGAGCCTTGTGCAATCACGAGTGTCATAGGGACCACTACATAACTCACAAGGTAGAGTGATTTGATTCACTTGTCGTGAGGACTTAGGATTTTTGTAGGAACTCATGAGGAATTTAACTTGATTTTCAAGTTCGATCATCCTACGGTCGGGAGTAGGCAAGGAGATTGCCTTGACGGTTTTGGGCAGCTCACGGGGGTCATCCCAACTTTCGTTGTCATAGAGGGCGAGGTCCTCTATTATTTCCCATGATTCTTCTGCGGTGAAATCACTAAGTTTTCCACCGGCCGCTTGGTCAATGGATCGCTTAGTGGGAAAGTTGACATGATCATAAAAGATTTGGACTTGGAGCCAAAGATCAATGCCGTGATGAGGGACTTTATGAAGTAAGTCCTTGAATCGGGTCCATGCTTCGTAGAGAGATTCACCTTGACGTTGTTGGAACATCAAAATGTCATTCCTAAGCTTAGTGGTTCTCCCCGGTGGGAAAAATTGAGCAAGGAAGCGAGAAGTAAGATCATCCCAACTTGAGATGGAGCCGGCGGGAAGTCGCTCAAGCCAATTACTAGCTTGGTCCCGAAGAGAGAATTGGAAGAGACGCAGGCGCGTGGTCTCCCGAGTAGTAGCATCAAGGTCGATGGAATCGACGATTTTGAGGAAATCCCTCAGATGCTGATTTGGATCTTCGGAACGAAGTCCATGGAATGCACATCCGTTTTGCACCAACCGGATGGTGTCGGATTGCAGGGCCGTAGTTTGGGCTTGGTCGGGAAGCTCAATGGTGTTCCTATAGCCTAGGTGGCTCGGTCTTGAGTATTCACCAAGAGTACGGGCTCTTGGCGGGTCATTTGGTGGTGGGTTGATGAATGGTAGTGGGTTATCACCTTCCATGATGAAAAGGGATGGGGTTACGAACAAAGGTTACGAAGAAGGGGGATAGACTAAGAGAAAGCTAAAAAATGAGAAAAAAAGTTTACTTGATAGGAATCAAGAAAAGAAACCTAAACGAGGTGGACTACAAACTAGCTATTCTATTCCCCGGCAGCGGCGCCAAAAACTTGATAACGCTACACGCGTCGTTCGGGGTCAAAGGAACTTCCTTTTCTTCGAGCAAGTTTTATAACACCCTAGGCAGTGAACCTAATCGTTGTAGTGTAGTAATTAGGGTAAGCCACGGGTATTGATATCGTTCTCTAGGGGAATAGGAATGCTAGTAGGGAGTTACTACGCTAAGGTTAAGGTTGAGGAAGATTATTTTTTATCTTTTTATATTTTATGAAAAATGGAAAGGTACGAATCTCGGGTATTGGATTTGGGGGGTTGGTATTTCTACCGATTACTCTACTATTATCTAATTATCTAAACTAAGGTTGTGGGAGTCTATGTCTAATTAATGTGTGCTCGTATGATAGTTTAAAGATGTGTTTACTTAGTTTGTATTACTCCTTAATTATCTCCTATTGATGGTTGAGTGTCACGTCTTATTCCTAGTTGCGTTGTGTTTCTAAAGTTGTAGGGTATGCGTTTCTCCCTAACTCTTTGAACTTACCAAAGGGTCTTGTCTACAAACCCACTAGAGATTATAGACTCCTACTCTAAGGCGCTCTTCGGATGGTTTAGCCTACAATTACTCAGGTAATTATACTCTAAGGTTCACAAAGATGAATCAAGCATTAAGTGCACAACGAATGACCTATCGCATTACTAGATCATTAATCAACTAAGATAAGAAACAACCAATCAATATTTAATAATTAAGTTTCATACTTCCTAAGCAAACACACAAATAAATTAGCCGGACATGGAGAACATGCAAGCATACACACAAATAATCAAAGACATAATTGAATTAATGAAGTAAAGACTTATCTTGGTGTAAGATAGGGTTTAAAACCCTAAAATACTGTACAAGACACCTTATGTTCGGTTTTAGGTTTTTACTCCAAAGACTCTCCACACAAAGACTGAAAAATTCGGATTCTATATATAAGATTACAATTGCGACGGCGTCACCTTATGTTTAGTGACGCCGTCGTGTCGCCGCCATTAGGGTTTCGTCTTGGCCACGTTAACCTTGCGACGGCGTCACCTTATGTCCGTGACGCCGTCCTCTTCAGCTTCTGACGTCGTCTGGATTGCCTCTAGGCCGTCTGAGTAGCGACGGCCTACTCTTCCATAGCTAGACGTCGTCACTTGAAAATACGAGTTTTGAGACCTGTGTCGTCACAATAATTTTGGGACGGCGTCACAAAGTAGCACCTGACGCCGTCACCTTCTACTTTCAGCAACTGTGAGTGTCTCGATTTCGACTTTGGCCATTTTCTTCATATATTCGCGCCTTTTCGTCCAAATAAGTGCCATTCCAGCATTTTGCCTTCACGAGACCTAAAAAGTGAAAAGGAACGATATTAAGCAATAACGGATACAAAAGTGATCAAATAAGGACTTAAACGACCCTTCAAAATGGTACCTTTTAAAACCTTATCAAATATCCCTACACTTGTTATTTGCTTGTCCTCAAGCAAATGTGCTTTTAGCCAATTAATTTATAAGTTAGGGGTCATGAAGCATTAATTCAAAACGGTCCACAACACATATAAGCCCCGCAAAAGTCATAACAAGCACGGAAATTACATACTAGCACCTCACATGGGGTGTTTGGATACTCACATCTCTCTCGGGTGTATAAATGAAATATAACAATATAGGAAATGGAAGATAAACACTCATTAACCGGTCCTAGTACATAGATTACCATAGGCTTGAGAATAGATCAAACCTCCATCGCTTTGGCGTAAGCACCTAGGAAAGACTATCAAAGAGGTCTTTAAAGGGTTGTAACGTTAGGCTTACGGTAGGGAAATAAGGGTTTGGTGGGATAGGCTATTTAGTGGTGGTAAGTCAAAAATCTCTATGTTAAATGCATATGAAGAATGGCGTTGCTAAGCCAAGACTCGACACTCTAAAACTCTATGTAACGGAAATAAACAAACATAAATTTAAAGGATAGATGTAGGATGGTAGCCCGTTTTTTTTTTTTTTTTTTTTTTTTTTTTTTTTTTTTTTTTTTTTTTTCATACACTTTTACTTTACCATCCTCTATGATAACATCAAAATACTAGGGATTTACAGGCATATCCCTACACTTGAGTTTTTATTACTCTAACACTAAATTGACCCGAATTGAAAAGATCAAAACACTTGGGGTACATTATTACGCAAACAAAGGGAATTTGAATTTAACGTTCCCTTCCCGTTATTTCATAAACTTTAACTTTTCCCATGAATCCCAATCATCCCAAAACTGTATACAAAGGATATGACTCGACTTAGCAACTTATGCAAGCAACTAGATAATTGAACTAAGGGTTTAGGGTGATAATAAACATTTGCACTAAAAGTGAGTGCATAAGGGGTAGGCTAAGGCGATTTGGGTGTATATTTGGGGGTGGGGTGTAAACAATGCTCTTCATTGATATTCCGGAAAAACCGAAACATCACGAGAACCGCGAAAAGGATAGGCTCTGAGGGGTTAACTAGGGGTATCGTGTACTAAAGATGAGTACAACGCAAAGGGTGTGGGGGAATTACTCAACCGATGTGGAAGAAGTAATTATATTACAGGTATCAAACAAGGGTTATCCTAATGCCTCTTATCATTTAGCTATTCCGCCCATTAACCAGTAAGAACCAGTTAAGAACATGCTATTTTGGCCAAGAACTAGTTAGATCCAGCTAAGAACTACCTATTCCTGTTAGGATTTAGAAAATCCATAGTGTGTCGGTCACCCCAACTATTGTCTAGCATATGTTAGCTCGTAGACATTACGTTATCTATTAGTTAGTTAGTTAGTTAGAGTAACACCGTGCAGGACGGACGGGTCTTTACCCACTGTATGCCTGATCCACAGCCCGAAAGAGGGCGTATTATGTAAAACAATTAATACCCTCTACCTCCCAAGGTAGAGCGTTGGACCTTTTATTTCTTAATCTAACCTTCTCTTTGTTTTTCTCTTTTTCTCTCTTTAGAAAGGATCCCATCTCCTACTTTCTCTCTCTAAGTTTCTTGCTAAGATTCGAACCATATAATTGATTGTTTGTGTGTTACAATAACCAATATCCAACAATTGGTATCAAAAGCCATGGTTAGATCATAAAGATTTGTTATTTGTGTGTTTTGTTGGTTTAAAATCTATACTCTAAAAGTGTTAAAGTTTGAATTTTGTTAGTACTTTTGTGTTAAGAATCATCATAAGTGCTTAGGTTTTGGTTTGGAAGGCTTAATTCATCTTGGTTATAGTGTTTTGGATTGGAAAAGTTTAGTTTTTGAAGAGTTTCAAGGAAGCAGTTTGAGTCTCGTTCTATTTTCTTGTATGCGGTTTGATGTCATTTGGGTGCGATTTGATCTGATCAAGAAAGCAATTTGTCAAGTTCTTGGATGCGGTTTGTCTAGATTCGTTATATCAGAAGCGTTTTGACTTAAGCGGTTTGTCTTTAGCGGTTTGACATAAGTGGTTTGACTTAAGCGGTTTGACTCAAGCGGTTTGTCTTCAGCGGTTTGATCTAAGCGGTTTGATAAGAAGCTGTAGAAAACTAGAAGGGGGGTTGAATAGTTTACCAATTAAAAACTTTGTTTTGAAACTTATTGAAAGATCAATTGATATTGATCTTTGGATATGTTGATGAAATATGCAAGTAATATGTAAAGAGTAAATAAGGAAAGAAATGATCAAACCACAACAAGTTGTTTATAGTGGTTCGATGTACAAGGACTCTATTTCCTTGCCCTACTCCACTCCCCGAGTCTCACACTCGAGAGTTTAACTTCACTAGTCAACAAGCTCCTTTCACCGGCGGAGAAAACCTTTACACTTCGCTTACACTATTTCCGACACTAAGCTAGATGTCGAGTTCTTTCCAAGGGTACAACTACTCCCACACACAATGTATTTTGAGGACTAAAATACTAACCACTCACACTCACAAGATTATGATGGTTTAATACAACAATGAAGTATGAATCAACACTAGATCATACAACACTAAACAAACAAGACTTCAAACTTCTCGTTTGAAGCTTGAATGTGACTTGATCTTCTTTGCTACAAAAGAGATCACTACTATGATATGAAACTGAGTTAGAAGGGTTAGAGAGAAGATATGTATGGGAGTATAATTGAAAGGGATGATAAACTACTTGGCTTGACATTGCTATTTATAGCCAAAATGGACAGGAGCGTCCACGGACCGCGGAACCCTTAAAAGGGTTCCGCCCGTGTACCAATTTGGTACCGCCGGGTCTGACAGCCAAGATATCAAATCTTGCTAAAGTCAACTCTATCTAAGTGAGATTGTGCAAGATATGAAGAGTACAAATCCACACAAAATATCTAATGAAATCTTCCAATGATTTTCATGATGCATCACATGATGTCATATGTTGTATTTCTATTTTTAGTATGCAAGTACTTAAGTTAGTGTTTGGTTTTAAGAACCTAACACATTCTAAAAACTACTATCATACATAATGATTAGAGTCATATCAAGATGTCACTAATCATAAATGTAAATGCTTGAATGATGAATATATTGTTTGAAAAAGGTTGTTTTAATATCTATTAAACTTGACAAGCTTTAAGCTTTTATACAAATTAAATTTACTTTTGTCGTTAACAAAACTTAGGTAAAGATCAAAAATATAAATAACGTTTAATGACGATATTTGTATTAACAATCTCCCCGTTTTTGTTGAGGACAAAATATAAATTTTATTTTTATAAAAGATACAAAGTTTGTGCAAGAGTTATAAAAATATTAGTTTTAGAACTTGAAAAGAGAATGATAATGCAAGTGTATGATGTTTGACTTTTTCTGAAAGTCAAAGTATTCACTAGTTGTTGCATGATGTTGACTTTTTCAGAAAGTCAAAGTATGCAGTTGACTTTTTAAGAAAAGTCAAGTATTATCAATGATGTATCCTGTTTGACTTTTTCAGAAAGTCAATGTCAGTTTGACTTTTTCAGAAAAGTCAAAATATAATCAAGTTCTATATTTTCTCTCCCTTTTTGTCTCAACAAAAAGAAGAGGCGATGCGGAATGTAATGAGCCTGAGCCATTATCTCCCCCTTGATCAAAGCTCTCCCTAAATTGGGTGCTTAATGGGAAGATACATGGATTGTGAAAATAAAGCTACAAAAAAAAATGTTAGTAATAATGATCATTCACAAGCATTTCCAAACATTATGTGAAAGTACCAACATTATAATAAAAACACCATTCATTAGTTAAAATTTTCATGAACAAAGATCATGAAAGGAGAACACAATGATGTGTTTTAGTACAATAAAAGGAAAAAAATCCTAAGAAAAGAAGAACTAGAAATGCTAATCTATGACCATCCTAGTTAGATGGTGGATGAGAAAGAGCGTTGAGGCGCTCAAGGATATGATTGAGGATGAACCTCATTTCCTCTTGGAAGTCATGGACCATAACCCCTGGTCCTTTCCACGGTTTGGCCCGTTTGCTCACAAGTTGAGCAACCATGCCTAGGGGGTAGTATGTTTGGGAAGGTTGTGGTGGTGGTATGGTAGATGTGTTGGTGGTGTTGGGAATGTTTGGGGTGGTCATGATGGAGGCAAGCAAAGCATTTTGCATTTGCATAGTCTCACTTAAGTGAGAATCCACCATGCCTTTGAATTGGTGGAGGTTGTGGAGTTCCGCTTGAATCTACTCTCTAGTGGGATTGGCATCCCACATACACTCCTCAATGTTCTAAAGATGAGGGGACATTGATGTGGGGAGTGGATGATCCCCATATAAAGGACCATGAATGTCTTTGTAAATAGGGTGGAAGAGAAGAGGTTTTGGCCCTAGTGGGGCGTTTGGGTCAAAAGATGACCTTGGTGATTCATGAGCTATTTGCTCAATTGTGCCAAAGGATGGCAATGGTGGTGGATGATTTGGCCTAGGAGGCAAGTCATCCAAGTCCTCCAAGAAAGGATTTGGTGAATTTGGTGGAGTGGAGAATAACTCCATAGGCATGAGAGTCGGAGACCTTGGTGGTGAAGGTGGTGAGGGTGTCTTGGATGTTTGGATGGGTGCCGGAGGAGGTGAAGTTGGTGTTTTTGTAGGTGGTGGAGTGGTGATCACAATGTGTGATTGAGTAGGTGTAGCCAAGGTAAGGTTTGTATCATCTCGGATTGGAGATGAGATTGTGAGTGGAGAAGACTCGGATGAGGAGCTAAGGTTAACGAAGCAACAAGGCCTCACACTAATTCTAGCGGTTTTCTTGCAAGGTTTTGGAGATGATTTTGTCATTTTTGACTTGAGTTTTTCTTTGCTAGATAATAGTAAGAATGAAGAAGGTGTGAGGATGATCATGGTAAAATCTCTCAATTTATAAAAGTGAAAAACTATGGAGAAATGTGTTTGATTTGATGTTAAACCATTGAAGAGATGAGGTTCCTAATGATTTAGAAGTGGGTTGAATGCTAGTCATATCACCCAAGTCAATCCATACAATAGAGATGGAGTGAAGAAGAAAAGATTTGCAATAAATGTGTTCTAATGAGTGGAATTGCCTAACAATCAGATTACCCACGGATTTGAAGGTACCAAAAATTTGGTTCCTTCCTTTATGCCAAAGGGCTCCTTGGGTGGATTTTTCAAATTTTTGAATTTTGGTGGGAAATGGATTTGATGAGTGTGTAAATACTCATCATTTTTGTACAAATTAGACTGCAAAAACATCTGAAAACACTCAGAAATGCATCAAAATGATAAAAATATCACAAACAAGTGTTTTATGTGTTTTAAATGCAAAAATATCAAAATCTGGTGAAAAACGTATCAAGTTTGCATAATTGGCAGTTTTAGTCCCCCAAGTTTCAAAAGTTGTCAAAAACAGTCCCTGGTAAATCTAAATAAAGAAAAATGTTATTCAAGGTCCCTTAAATATTCTAAATTGTCAAAAATGATCCTTGAATAAATCTTTTGTTAAATGGCAGAAAAGGTCCATGAACTTTCAAAAATGTCAAGTTTGGTCCCTGGAAAATTGAAATTGTCAAGTCTAGTCCTTGTACTAATGAAGTTTGTCAGTTTTAGCCCTTGTGTAAACTTTGGAGAAATTACAATTTTGGTCCCTCTAATTTGGCAGATTTGCAATATTAGTCCTTGTCATAATTATTATCCAAGACTTGTCAAAACTAAAATTGACCCCAGCCAATACCCATTTGACCCCCCTGTCTTTAGCCATTTTGAACCCTGCCCAAGTCAACCAAAGTCAAACCAATACACTTGCCCGCCCACCACTGTTCTTCGTCCACCTCTCCTCTTCCCCACTTGTTTGCCTGCAACACCATCACCTCAGCCCCCCTTATCTCTTTTCCACCACCCCCTCATCATCACTAGCCCCCCACAATTAATGCCACCCCCTACTAGCTATTTCACAGAGCAACAAGTCAAACCTCTTTTCCCGCCAAAAACGTGGAGGGCCTATTATTGCTCAAAACTCAACCATTGGTTAAATTAAAAGGTGGGATCTGCTCAGAGGACACGTGGAGAGTCAATGGAAGTATAAAAAGAGGAAGAGAAGAAGAGAGAAACCAGTACTTAGTTTATTTCTTTAAGTGTATGTCGTTTTTTATAAAACTGTCTTAATTAGTTTATGATTTTGTATCTTTGAGCTTTATTGTACTAAAACCAAGTGATTTGATCATTGTAACTCAGTTTCAAAGCTTAATTCAATGGTTCATTTATAATTCAAGTTTCAAGTTTACTGTTTCAAATTGCAATCTTCAACTGTTACATCCAAGCTTCAACAAGCTTATTTTCAAGTTTAAATAAGCTCATTGAAGCTTATTATAGCTTTTAGTGAGCTTATCAAGCAGATACAAGCAGTTTTCATCTATGGTCAACAAAAGTCAACAAGGAAGGAATTTTGGTTAAACAGGAATTGAAATGGAATGGGGTGATACAGGACTTGGTATTGGGTTGACTATAGCCTAGTGTAGTGGTCTTGGGGTTTGGTTGTAGCCTGCATACTAGCTGGACACTTGTAAGCTTGTTTTCCTATTTCCACTTTTAATACAGTTTTAGAAATTGTGCCTGTATTGAAATCTTTGGTCATTAAATATGTTTAATCAGTAGTAATTAGCATATTAGAGTTAGTTTAATTAATGAAATGAGTTTAATCAGTGATTAGCTTAGATTAATAGTCAAAACAGTTTCTAAAAGTGGTGTTTGGATAAGTGGATTACAAGAGCTTAAGCTCTTGTTTATGCTTGTAACCTGTCTATGCAGTCTTAATAATAGTTTCTTGAATCACTTTAGTCAGTCATTTGGTCACTAGAACTTCAAAAGTCAAAAGTCACTTAGAATCTGTTTAACACCATAACTGTTGGATTTTCAAAGGAGCAAAAGCTTGTTTTTTATTTAAAATTCATAGACATAGGTGGTAGTAGCTTAATTTCATCAATAAACATCATAGTCAGTCAACAAATTAGGATTAAAGTTCAAGAAAGTCAAAGTTTTAAATCTGTCAAAAGTCAACTATATATGAAAAAGTCTGTTTTGGCCCAACTAGAAGGATTTTTCTTGGGTTCATTCTTGGACCAAATCAAATGAAACTCTGGGATTAAGAATTTCAACAGGTCAAATTACTTATCATAATTTTTGTTAAATTTTAGAAATTTTCTAAAAGCTCCAACAGAGCTTGTCAAAAAGGGCTTAAGTGCCCTGCTCCAAAGCTCAGTCAAAGCTGAGTGTTTCTCAGCTTATTGCTAAGCTTGTCCAGAGCTCCATAGAGCTTTACTTGGTCTGCTTTTTGGTTTCAAAGTAGTTGGCCAGGTCTTCTCCAAGTTCCAATTACTGGTTTTCATATTCAGCTTATTTTGAAGCTTGTGCATAAGCTCAAACTTGGTTACCTAAACCTGTTTTTAGCTTAAAGCTCAAATAAATCAAATCACAAGCAGTTG
Organism: Chrysanthemum seticuspe; assembly: GCA_019973895.1. Classification (NCBI taxonomy): domain Eukaryota; kingdom Viridiplantae; phylum Streptophyta; class Magnoliopsida; order Asterales; family Asteraceae; genus Chrysanthemum; species Chrysanthemum seticuspe. The sequence continues at coordinate 255,399,483 of BPTQ01000003.1, read as the reverse complement.
TAATCCAGAGGTTAAGGCTTATTGTTTCTTGCTTCATTTTAGTAGATTTAGCATATTAATGCTTCTGTTTCAGTTTGGTAGCTTGTGGTGATCATTTGGCTTATTCAAGTGCTTATTTCATAAGCACTAGCATAGCAGTTTCAAAATCTTACACATAAGCACATGTTTTTCTATTTTTCTTAGATTCTAGATATTAAATTAGACTTTTTCTGAAATTTTCATAATTTTTCATAACAGTTTACTATTTTTCTTTATTAAAAACAGTTTTTAGGTAATTTTAAATAGCTTTTAATACAATTAAATCAGAAAAAGTTCAAAAAAATAATTTTTCAATTTTCTTAGGTTTAGATAAATATAAAAAGTAAAAAAAAATAATTTTCCAGATTTTTCATAGTTTATTTTGTAATTTTTAGTAATTTAATTAGTTTTTAATAGTTTAAAATTCATAAAAAATAGAAAAATAATCAGAAAAATACAAAAATAGTTTTGAAAATTCTTTTTTGTTATTTTAGATTTTTCCAAGTCATAATTTTATTTTTCTAGCTTTATTTCCTATTTTCTTGTAATTTAGGTTATTATTAATTAGTTAAAAATAGTTTTTTAATTAATAATAATTAGATAAATAGTTATAAAAATAATTTTCTTTTTCTATAAATTTTCTTATATCATTAGGTTTGTAAAAATATCATTTTCATATTTTTAGGATTAATATTGTGTAAGTTTTACGTTTTTATTTGCACGTCACGTAGTTTTAAATTAAGTTTTATAAAAACATAAAAAAAACAAAAACATCAGTATAAAATTAGTGATAGCGTTTATTTAAGATAGTTTAACTTTTTAATCTCCTTTAATTTGCATTTAAGCTCCTGTAGTTTATAAACAACTCAAAAACCTTACTGATCACTATCCTTAGTGGTTATTCGACATCTGATTGTGTTAAACACCAGTCATCCTCCGTGGGACTTAACGACCTGGGAATCCACTGTATTCTCCTGATCTAAATTGCAATTGGTGTGTGAGCTGTTTTAAGTTCCTTACGGCTGGTCATTCACAAGTGATCAGCTCGCGTGAGAAAACTTGACGGTTTTGCACCGATCAGGATTTCTAATATACTTAAGTGAATTATACTAGTTCTAATAAGAGTATAAACTAGTTAAGATTGATTTATAAGTGATGGATGGTAATTTGGAATCACGAAAGAGTCGAAATTCAGAAAATTACCTGGAGGATCCACGGCACCAAAATTTTACACGACCGGAACCCTTTTTAGGGTGCCGTCTGGTCCGCCTGTACAGGTACGGCGGTACCAATTTACATAACGGACGGTACCAAATTGATGGTGCCGTCTGATCCGTGAAGTGCAGAAAAATGGGCAGAGTACGTTTTTAGGTATCGGGGACTTTTCCGAAACCTGAAATTTTTCTCAAAAGGTGTTATACTAAACATTCTTAGTTAGGAAAAGTAAACAACACATGTATAAACATAGTGGAGTATAGATTTTGAGCAAGGCTTATTGATTTTCACATTATAGTGAAAATGGGTAAAATTTGATAGCATACTTGTGCTATCCCCCTGCATGAGATTGTTAGCATACAACATTGTTTCAAGTTATATTATCATCCTACATAATAAAAACAACTAAATAGTATCAAACATTAACGATAATGTTTTGTTCCAAACACTCCTTAAAGTACCCTTATTTGTCCAACTTCTTGTAAATCTTGTTCATCATCCTACCAAGGCACTTGAACATTCCCTTAGTTTTCTTGAATTCCGCTGATTCATTTTCAATCTCGGGAAGAGATGCATAATACTCATGATGTGGGAGACGAGAGCTTGGAAGACCATCCCGGAGCTATTTGATGATGATGATGATGGAGTTGGAGGTTTTGCTCTCTTGCCTTTTGTCTTAGCAACTCGTTCATCACTCAAAGGTACAAAGATGTGAGGGATGAGTTCATAGTGAAGGTGCATCCCTTTTGGGGTTGGTGGAATTGGTGCGAAGTTTCTATAGAGACGGGTGAGAAGCATCCCGTATGGAAGAGCAACCGATCCTTGAGTTGGAATATCAATCATTCTCCTAGCTATGTAGTAGGCTAAGTTGAATGGTTGTCGGGTGGACAAGTTGTAGAGCATGTGACAAAGGCAAGCGTTTATGTGATCCCTATTTCCTATGGTGCTAATGACGTTGGCTCTAAGTAGCTCCTCCCATTTCTTAAATTCGGGCTTAAGTTCATTTAGCTCCATTCCATATGGATCTCGGTTTACCTCTTTTCCCTTTCGGGTAACTCGGGTTGTATCACCTTTTGGATTAAAAAGGTGTTCACGGATGGCATCCTTATCGGCCAAACGGGTTTGGTAGGGAGAAGAGCGGTCATTGATTGCATCAAGAGCGGTGAGTGACCACTTATCCGTGTAGACACAAGTTCCTCGGTTGGGAATTCCTAGCACTTGAGCAAAGTTGCTTAAGGTGATGGTGTAGTAATTTTGATTGATTCTAAACCTAAGACAAAATTCATCATCGTCTTCATCACTAAAGCCGGTCACATTAGCATAGAATTCTAACACAAACCTGGGACAAATTGGTTCATCTATGTCAAGAAGACAATCGAATTGAATGGAGGCTAGTTCTTCACGAAGATTGGTATTTTCAAGGAAGGATGAGTGAATGGTTCTACCCTCATGGAAATACCTTGATTCTAGACCCCTAAATATTTCTACTTGTTCCTTAGTAAGTCCTTTGGTTTTGTGGTGTTTGGGAATGTAGTTAAGGGTGTCTTTGTGATCATAGAATCCTGCGGCTACCATGGTTATTCCTAAGGACAAGAATTAATATGTTAAAAATGAGAATAAATTTTAACGTTTTTGGTTCTAGTATGTGCCTATATGAAAACAATTTGGAGTTGCGGTTATCTCGACTCATTTTATGCACAAAAATGGTTTTAGTAGGGTGTTTGGCAAATACCATGAGATAACCCAAATGCTCCTAATTCAATGTGGCTTCATTTGAATATACCCGGGAATGCATATTAGTTATGCAATACCTTTAATATTCAAGAGCATGCAAGTGATGAAAATTTAACGTTTCTATTTGTATTAGCAATGAAAAAAATTGTTTTCCTATAAGTGAGAAGCTTTTCAAAACTTTTGACATGGGGTGTTTGGTTGTTTGAATAAGGCCTTATATTCATTATCTATCAATTAGTGGGAAGCATGATTTGTTTGTGCAATTTGATAATGTAGTACCTAATTTCAATGACTAGTTATGCATTTTGCCAATTGAATTCATATTTGGTATAAAAGCACACATAAAACCCCATGTAATGATTTATGATAGTTTTGTGCATAAATAAGAATCCTAGACTCAGAGTTAAGAGATAAAATGTAGTTAGGATACTTACAATGATGTTATCTTCAGTGATTAGTGAGTGGGAATGTGTCAATAATGAGCTTGGTTTAAGTTTTACACGTTTTGGTAAAGTGGGTTGTGAGGAAGAGGATGTTTTGTATATAGCAGTTTTGCTTCTGTAGACACCACGGACCAGACGGTACCAAATTTTTGGTTCTGTCCGTGTTGTCGTTTGGTGCCGTGGCTACAGTAGCAGGTACAAGACAAAATTGTTTAGTTTTGATTATTCTAATGTTTTTGGCTATGTTTGTCCTATATGTTTGGTTCCATTAACCCTAAACCAAGTCTAAGAAGATTAAAAGGTTCTCATTTAAGAGGCTTGGTTAAGATGTCGGCAATGTTGTCTTCGGAGGATACTTTCTCGATTGAAATGTTTCCTTTTTGAACATTGTCACGAAGAAAGTGATGACAGATTTCAATATGCTTTGTACGAGCATGTTGAACGGGATTCTTGCTGAGATCGATGGCTCCTTTGTTGTCGCAAAGTATCACAATGTCGTTGAGATGAATTCCGTAATCTACGAGAGCTTGCTTCATCCAAAGAGCTTGTTGACATGCTTTTTCGGCTGAGACGTACTCGGATTCAGTAGTTGAGATGGCTAAAGCCGTTTGCTTCTTTGCAAACCATGAGGTGAGACAATGTCCAACAAAAGTGCAAATACCACTTGTACTTTTTCTATCGACATAATCACCGGCATGATCCGAGTCGGCATATACTATGGTTTCTATACCCGTTCCTTTGGGATACCATAATCCTAAACACGTTGTTCCCTTAATGTATCTAAAAATCCTTTTTAAGGCTTCTAAGTGTGATGCCTTTGGGTTTTCTTGAAAACGAGCACATAGACAAACACTAAACATAATGTCGGGTCTACTAGCCATAAGATAGAGTAGGCTACCAATCATTCCTCTATATTTAGTGTTATCTACGGATTCACCTTCTTCGTCCTTGGTGAGTTTAGTGTCCGAGGACATGGGTGTTTTAGTTGGTTTGGAATCTTCAAGACCAAATTTCTTAAGCATGTCTTTTATATATTTAGATTGGTTAAAGAAAATGCCATCTTCTAGTTGTTTAATTTGAAGTCCTAGAAAGAAGTTTAACTCACCCATCATACTCATTTCAAACTCGTCATGCATGATTTTAGAGAAATCATCACATAGTTCTTGACAAGTTGATCCGAATATAATGTCATCAACGTATATTTGAACAATGATAATTTGTGATTCCTTTTTCTTGGTAAAAAGAGTATTATCTACTAATCCCATAGTGTATTTGTTATCAATAAGAAAAGTCTTAAGACGGTCGTACCAAGCTTTAGGTGCTTGTTTAAGGCCGTATAATGCTTTCTTGAGTTTGAAGACATGATGTGGTTTCTCAAAGTCGGTAAAACCGGGAGGTTGAGCAACATACACTTCTTCGTTAATAAACCCATTAAGGAAAGCACTTTTAACATCCATTTGAAATAATTTAAAGTCATAAGCACATGCATAAGCAAGTAATATTCTAATAGATTCAAGTCTAGCTACCGGTGCATAAGTTTTATCATAGTCAATCCCTTCTTGTTGATTATAACCTTGTGCAACAAGCCTAGCTTTGTTTCTAGATACTACACCATTTTCGTCCATTTTATTTCGAAAGACCCATTTTGTTCCAATTATAGTTTGATCTTAGGGTTTTGGAACTAATTTCCAAACATCATTTCTAACGAATTGGTTTAATTCTTCTTGCATGGCAATTACCCATGATTCATCTTTTATTGCTTCATTTATGGTTTTCGGTTCAATGGTGGATACAAAACAAAAATAATTACTTTGATTTTGGGCTTGTGACCTTAAGGTTCTTTGATTAAGTTGTCCTATGACCTTTTCTAAAGGATGACTTTTGGATTCTTTGATGTTTATAATTTCCTTATTTAATGGTTCATCTTCCTTGTTATTATTAATTTGACTTTCTATTATTTGACTTTCAACTAAGTCATCATCTACCAAAGGTGATGTCTTAGAGGGAGGTGGACTTTCGTCGAATGTTATGTTCAACGATTCCTCGACTATCATTGTTTCTTTGTTTAGGACAATATAAGCTTTAATAGTTTGAGAATAACCAAGAAATACACCTTCATAAGACTTTGGGTCAAACTTGGTGAGATAATCCTTAGTATTAAGAATAAAGCATTTACAACCAAAGACTCTAAAATATCCTAACGTTGGCTTTTTACCTTTATAAAGCCCATATGGTGTTTTGTTTAAGAAAGGACGTATTAAGACTCTATTTAAAATATATGTAGAAGTGTCAACGGCATTACACCAAAACTTTTGAGGAATGTTTTGTTCATTAAGCATTGTTCTACTCATTTCTTGAATTGTTCTATTTTTACGTTCTACTACTCCATTTGATTGAGGTGTTCGTGGAGCGGAAAAGTTATGTGTTATACCATTTGTATCACAAAAGTTTCCAAATTGAGTTTCGTTGTCAAATTTACGACCATGATCCGTTCGGATCGACACAATTTTGACACCTAGAAGATTTTGAATTTTCTTGCTAAGAATTTCAAATTTATCAAAAGCTTCATTTTTGGTTTTCAAAAACAACGTCCAAGTAAATCTTGAGTAATCATCTACTATGACCAAAGTGTATAAGTTGCCTCCGTAGCTTCTTATAGCGGATGGTCCAAACAAGTCCATATGTAATAATTCTAGACATTTAGATGTGGACACCATATTTTTAGATTTGTGACTACTATGGGTTTGTTTACCAATTTTGCAAGCATCGCAAAAGTGTTGATCATATTTTAGTTTTGGTAAATTCCTAACTAGCTCTTTTGAAGAAAGGTTTTGTATAAGTCTCATATTAGCGTGACCTAAGCGTCTATGCCAAAGAGATGAGCTATCGTCTAACGTTGTTAGGCAAAGTTTGTCATTAGATGTTTTATCTATTTTCATGACGTATATATTATTTTTCCTAACTCCTTTAGCTATGGTGATACCATCTTTTAGTATTTTACTACCATTTTCATCAAATAGTACTTTATACTTTTTATCACATAATTGGCTAATACTAAGTAGATTAAATCCTAACCTATCCACATGAGCAACATTTCAATAGTTAGGGAGTTATGAGCAATCATACCTTTGCCAATAATTTTGCTTTTGAGATTGCTACCAAAGGTGACATTACCTCCGTCATACTCTTGGTATGATGAGAAGAGACTTTTGTTGCCCATCATGTGTCGTGAGCATCCACTATCTTTTATCCATTCATTAGGTTCCAATCCAACTTTCAAGCATACCTAAGAAGCAAATAACTCAAGCATTTGGTCCCCAATATCTCATGGGTCCGTTTGGGTTAAACATACCATTTATTTGATTCATGTATGGAAACGATGGGTAAGAGTTCCATGGCATGTAATCTGGAGTTTGATATGGTCTAGGAAAGTTTTGATTCCAACTATTGTGTTGGTAGTTGGGTTGTACGTTGTGGTTGCTCTTAGGAAAGGGGCGTTTGGCAAAAGGAGTTTTATATCGTTGTTGAGTAGTTTTTTTTATCTAAATTCATTTTTGACAAGTCCTACTCCTAATGTAACAGCTGGTTTTAGTTTACCACTATCATTGGTTTTCTTTGTTACTTTAACAAATTCAGTACGGTCCGTATTGTGAACATTCTGTCCTACTGAAGTACCCACGGCACCATTTTGCACAACGGACGAAACCCTTATTTTGGTTCCGTCTGGTCCGTGCTGTACTGCAGCAATTTCGACAGAATGTTCGTCCTTTTCGGCCGTTTTGTTTTGACTCTTTGGAATAAAAAACTTCATTAAAACCTAGCCCATTCATGTCTCTTGGTGTTTTATGGATTTTAACTATTTCATCGGCAAGAGCGATGTTTTTGTTAAACCTTTTAAACTTAGAATTATTTTCGATTAGAACTTCTTGTGTGAGCTTTAGTTTTTCTATTTCAAGATTAAGCTCTTGACATGATTTACAATCATCGTCATTTGCTTTTCCTTTTTCAAGTCGTTTTGCTTTTTCTTTTAACTCATATATTTCATTTTCCAAAAATTCCTTTTTGGTTTTTAAAAATTTATTTTTAGATATGATTTTTAGACTTAGCTCACACAGTTGATTATATTGTTTTTGCAAAGTGTCATCATCTATAGAAGAATAAGAAGAGTCGGAAAGTACCTCGTTTGACTCATGTGCCATTAGAGCGATCTCTTCCTTGCTTATTCTTCATCGTCTTCACTGTCACTCCAAGCACCACTTACAAAAGCTCGTTGAGTTTTTCTTTTAGGTGGCTTGGGACATTCTCCTATGAGATGAGTTGCATCACCACATCTAAAACACTTTCTTTCACCTTTACCCTTTTTGTCATCCCGATCTTTTCGGAATGGCTTCTTTTCTTCTCGAGGTTGTCTTACAAACTTTCCTCTTCTTCTAAAGAACTTCTTAAAATCTCTAACGGCCATGGCATACTCCTCATCTTCACTACCGGAGCAAGATTCATCGTCATTGCTTGATTCCGCCTTTGCGTTTAGAGCAACGGATTTGATCTTCTCCCTTCTTCCGTTGATGATCTCCGAATCTTTCTCCAGTACCATTTCGTGAACTTTGAGGTTGCCAATTAGCTCGTCTAGTGACATTTTTTAGAGATCTTTTGATTCTTCAATAGCGGTCACTTTAGCTCTCCATTTGGGACGAAGTGCTCTAAGAAATTTCTTGACAAAGTTCTTACTACGAAAAGATTCATCAAGTGCTTTAAGTGATGTAATAATAGTGTTGAAGCGAGCAAAGCCACAATCAATGGTTTCATCTTCAGGGATAACAAATTGTTCATATTGTTGAACAAGAAGATCAATTTTGTTATCCTTGACTTGTGAATTACCTTGATGTGTAACAATTAAAGATTCCAAAATATCTTTGGCGGTTTCACACATAAAAATTCTTTCATATTCTTTTCTAGGTAAAGCATTATAAAGCATCATTTTAGCATCATTATTTTTAGCAACTAATTTCTTTTGTTCAACAACAGAAATATCCTTTGTTATAGAACTAAAATCCTCTTTAACAATAATAAACCAAAGATCTATATCTTTTGATTTTACATATGTTTCAAAACGGTTTTTCCAATAGATAAATCCATTGGTTTCAAAGAGTGGTGGTCTTTGCATAGATTGCCCTTCTTTAAAGTTTTCAGAATCCATGGATCATTTCAAGTTTATAAAATACAAGTTATTTTAGAAATTCTTGAGCAACAAGGCTCTGGTACCAATTGTAGAAAACTAGAAGGGGGGTTGAATAGTTTACCAATTAAAAACTTTTTTTTGAAACTTATTGAAAGATCAATTGATATTGATCTTTGGATATGTTGATAAAATATGCAAGTAATATATAAAGAGTAAATAAGGAAAGAAATGATCAAACCACAACAAGTTGTTTATAGTGGTTTGGTCTACAAAGACTCTATTTCCTTGCCCTACTCCACTCCCCGAATCTCACACTCGAGAGTTTAACTTCACTAGTCAACAAGCTCCTTTCGCCGGCGGAGAAAACCTTTACACTTCGCTTACACTATTTCCGACACTAAGCTAGATGTCGAGTTCTTTCCAAGGGTCAACTACTCCCACACACAATGTATTTTGAGGACTAAAATACTAACCACTCATACTCACAAGATTATGATGGTTTAATACAACAATGAAGTATGAATCAATACTAGATCATACAACACTAAACAAACAAGACTTCCAACTTCTCGTTTGAAGCTTGAATGTGACTTGATCTTCTTTGCTACAAAAGAGATCACTACTATGATATGAAACTGAGTTAGAAGGGTTAGAGAGAAGATATGTATGAGAGTATAATGGAAAGGGATGATAAACTACTTGGCTTGGCATTGCTATTTATAGCCAAAATGGACAGGAGCGTCCACGGACCGCGAAACCCTTAAAAGGGTTCCGCCCGTGTACCAATTTAGTACCGCCGGGTCTGACAGCCAAGATATCAAATCTTGCTAAAGTCAACTCTATCTAAGTGAGATTGTGCAAGATATGAAGAGTATAAATCCACACAAAATATCTAATGAAATCTTCCAATGATTTCTATGATGCATCACATGATGTCATATGTTGTATTTCTATTTTTAGAAATATGCAAGTACTTAAGTTAGTGTTTGGTTTTAAAAACCTAACACATTCTAAAAACTACTATCATACATAATGATTAGAGTCATATCAAGATATCACTAATCATAAATGTAAATGCTTGAATGATGAATATATTGTTTGAAAAAGCTTGTTTTAATATATATTAAACTTGACAAGCTTTAAGCTTTTATACAAATTAAATTTACTTTTGTCGTTAACAAAACTTAGGTAAAGATCAAAAATATAAATAACGTTTAATGACGATATTTGTATTAACAGAAGCGGTTTGAGTTAAGTGGTTTGATAAGAAGCGGTTTGATAAAAATCGGTTTGATTTAAGCGGTTTGTATACCAGCAGTTTGACAATCCTGGGATTTGACCACTGCAATTTGATCAAAAAACTGAGTTTTGACATTTACGGTTTGACTACTTGCGGTCTGACCACTTAACTAGCTATTCCGGCCAATAAATAGTTAGATCCAGATAGGAACCAGCTATTCCGGCCAAGAACCAGTTATATCCAGCTAAGAACTGCCAATTACGGCCAAGAACCAGTACAAACCAGTTAGAACCAGATAAGAACTAGCTATTCTGGCCAATAACCAGTAAGAACTAGTTAATAACATGCTATTTTGGCCAAGAACCAGTTAGATCCAACTAAGAACTGCCTATTCCTGATAGGATTTAGAAAATCCATAGTGAAGTGTCGGTCACCGCAACTATTGTCTAGCATATGTTAGCTCGTAGACATTACATTATCCATTAGTTAGTTAGATAATTAGAGTAACACCGTGGAGGACGAACGGGTCTTTACCCACTGTATGCCTGATCCACAGCCCGACAGAGGGCGTATTATGTAAAACTATAAGTACCCTCTACCTCCCAAGGTAGAGGGTTGGACCTTTCATTTCTTAATCTAAACTTCTCTTTGTTTTTCTCTTACTTTCTCTCTCTAGAAAGGATCCCATCTCCCACTTTCTCTCTCTAAGTTTCTTGCTAAGATTCAAACCATATAATTGATTGTTTGTGTGTTACAATAACCAATATCCAACAATTGGTATCAAGAGCCATGGTTAGATCATAAAGATTGGTTATTTGTGTGTTATGTTGGTTCGAATTCTATACCCTAAAAGTGTTAAAGTTTGAATTTTGATAGTACTTTTGTGTTTAGAATCATCATAAGTGCTTAGGTTTTGGTTTAGAAAGCTTAATTCATCTTGGTTATAGTGTTTTGGATTGGAAAAGTTTAGTTTTTGAAGAGTTTCAAGGAAGCGGTTTGAGTCTCGTACTATTTTCTTGTATGCGGTTTGATGTCAATTGGGTGCGATTTGATCTGATCAAGGAAGCGATTTGTCAATTTCTTGGATGCGGTTTATCTAGATTCATTGTATCGGAAGCGGTTTGACTTAAACGGTTTGACTTAAGCGGTTTGACGTAAGTGGTTTGGCATAAGTGGTTTGACTTAAGCGGTTTGACTTAAGCGGTTTGACTCAAGCGGTTTGTCTTTAGCGGTTTGACATAAGTGGTTTGACTTAAGCGGTTTAAACCAAGCGGTTTGTCTTCAGCAGTTTGATCTAAGCGTTTGATAAGAAGCGGTTTGAGTTAAGTAGTTTGATAATAAGCGGTTTGATAAAATGCGGTTTGATTTAAGCAGTTTGTATTCCAGCGGTTTGACAATCCTGTGGTTTGACCACTGCGATTTTATCAAAAAAACTTTGTTTTAACTACTTGCGGCTTGACCAAAGTTGACTTTTTACGTCAAAACTTCAAACGGCCATAACTTTTGAACCGTAACTCTGTTTTTAGCGAAATACCTGTCAAAACGACTGGAACAACCAGAACCAGTAGGAACCAGTTAGAACTAGTTAAGAACCAGTGATTCCGGGCAAGAACCAGTTAGAACCAGTTAAGAACTAGCTATTCTAGTCAATAAATAGTTAGATCTAAAAGGGAACCAGCTACTCCGACCAAGAACCAGTTAGATCCCGCTAAGAACTGCCTATTCCGGCCAAGAACCAGTACAAACCAGTTAGAACTGGATAAGAACTAGCTATTCCGGCCAATAACCAGTAAGAACCAGTCAAGAACATGCTATTTTGGCCAAGAACGACTTAGATCCAGTTAAGAACTGCCTATTCCTGTTAGGATTTAGAAAATCCATAGTGAAGTGTCGGTCACCACAACTATTGTCTAGCATATGTTAGCTCGTAGACATTACGTTATCTTTTAGTTAATTATGTAGTTATAGTAACACCGTAGAGGACGGACGGGTCTTTACCCACTGTATGCCTGATACACAGCCCGACAGAAGGCGTACTATGTAAAACTATAAATACCCTCTACCTCCCAAGGTAGAGTGTTGGACCTTTCATTTCTTAATCTAACCTTCTCTTTGTTTTTCTCTTACTTTCTCTCTCTAGAAAGGATCCCATCTCCCACTTTCTCTCTCTAAGTTTCTTGCTAAGATTCGAACCATATAATTGATTGTTTGTATGTTACAATAACCAATATCCAACAATTGGTATCAAGAGCCATGGTTAGATCATAAAGATTGGTTATTTGTGGGTTATGTTGGTTCGAATTCTATACTCTAAAAGTGTTGAAGTTTGAATTTTGATAGTACTTTTGTGTTTAGAATCATCATAAGGGCTTGGGTTTTGGTTTGGAAGGCTTAATTCATCTTGGTTATAGTGTTTTGGATTGGAAAAGTTTAGTTTTTGAATAATTTCAAGGAAGCGGTTTTAGTCTCGTACTATTTTCTTTTATGCGGTTTGATGTCATTTGGGTGCGATTTGTTCTGATCAAGGAAGCGGTTTGTCTAGATTCGTTGTATCGGAAGCGGTTTGACTTAAGCGGTTTGACGTAAGCGGTTTGACGTAAGCGGTTTGACTTAAGCGGTTTGACTCAAGGGGTTTGACTCAAGCGGTTTGACTCAAGCGACTTGTCTTTAGCGGTTTGACATAAGCGGTTTGACTCAAGCAGTTTGTCTTCAGCAGTTTGATCTAAGCGGTTTGAGTTAAGTAGTTTGATAAGAAGCGGTTTGATAAAACGCGGTTTGATTTAAGCAGTTTGTATTCCAGCGGTTTGACAATCCTGCGATTTGATAAAAAAAATGAGTTTTGACTTTTACGGTTTGACTATTTGCGGTTTGACCACTTGCGGCTTGACCAAAGTTGACTTTTTACTTCAAAACTTCAAACGGCCATAACTTTTGAACCGTGACTCTGTTTTTAGCGAAATACCTGTCAAAACGACCGGAACAACCTGAACCAGTAGGAACCAGTTAGAACTAGTTAAGAACCGGAGATTCCGGCCAAGAACCAGTTAAGAACTAGTTATTCCGACCAATAAATAGTTAGATCCAAATAGGAACCAGCTATTCCGGCCAAGAACCAGTTAGATCCAGCTAAGAACTGCCTATTCCGGCCAAGAACCAGTACAAACCAGTTAGAACCGGATAAGAACTAGCTATTCCGGCCAATAACCAGTAAGAAACAGTAAAGAACATGCTATTTTTGGCCAAGAACCACTTAGATCCAGCTAAGAACTGCCTATTCCTGTTAGGATTTAGAAAATCCATAGTGAAGTGTCGGTCACCCCAACTATTGTCTAGCATATGTTGGCTCGTAGACATTACGTTATCTATTAGTTAGTTAGTTAGTTAGAGTAACACCGTGGAGGACGGACGGGTCTTTACCCACAATATGCCTGATCCACAGCCCGAAAGAGGGCGTATTATGTAAAACTATAAATACCCTCTACCTCCCAAGGTAGAGGGTTGGACCTTTTATTTCTTAATCTAACATTCTCTTTGTTTTTCTCTCACTTTCTCTCTCTAGAAAGGATCCCATCTCCCACTTTCTCTCTCTAAGTTTCTTGCTAAGATTCGAACCATATAATTGATTGTTTGTGTGTTACAATAACCAATATCCAACAATTGGTATCAATAGCCATGGTTAGATCATAAAGATTTGTTATTTGTATGTTTTGTTGGTTCAAATTCTATACCCTAAAAGTGTTAAAGTTTGAATTTTGTTAGTACATAAGTGCTTAGGTTTTGGTTTGGAAGGCTTAATTCATCTTGGTTATAGTGTTTTGGATTGGAAAAGTTTAGTTTTTGAAGAGTTTCAAGGAAGCGGTTTGAGTCTCGTACTATTTTCTTGTATGCGGTTTGATGTCATTCGGGTGCGATTTAATCTGATCAAGAAAGCAATTTGTCATGTTCTTGGATGCGGTTTGTCTAGATTCGTTGTATCGGAAGCGGTTTGACTTAAGCGGTTTGACTCAAGCGGTTTATCTTTAGCGGTTCGACATAAGCAGTTTGACTTAAGCGGTTTGTCTTCAGCGTTTTGATCTAAGCGGTTTGATAAGAAGCGGTTTGAGTTAGGTGGTTTGATAATAAGCGTTTTGATAAAAAGCGGTTTGATTTAAGTGGTTTATATACCAGCAGTTTGACAATCTTGCAATTTGACCACTGCGATTTGATCAAAAAAACTGAGTTTTGACATTTACGGTTTGACTACTTGCGGTTTGACCACTTGCGGCTTGACCAAAGTTGACTTTTTACGTCAAAACTTCAAACGGCCATAGCTTTTGAACCGTAACTACGTTTTTAGCAAAATACCTGTCAAAACGATCAGAACAGCCTGAACCAGAAGGAACCAGTTATAACTAGTTAAGAACTGGATATTCCGGCCAAGAACCAGTTAGAACCAGTTAAGAACTAGCTATTTCGGCCAATAAATAGTTAGATCCAGATAGGAACCAGCTATTCCGGCCAAGAACCAGTTATATCCAGCTAAGAACTGCCAATTACGGCCAAGAACCAGTACAAACCAGTTAGAACAGGATAAGAACTAGCTATTCTGGCCAATAACCAGTAAGAACTAGTTAATAACATGCTATTTTGGCCAAGAACCAGTTAAATCCAGCTAAAAACTGCCTATTCCTGTTAGGATTTAGAAAATCCATAGTGAAGTGTCGGTCACCGCAACTATTGTCTAGCATATGTTAGCACGTAGACATTACATTATCCATTTGTTAGTTAGTTATTTATTTAGAGTAACACCGTAGAGGACGGACGGGTCTTTACCCACTGTATGCCTGATCCACAACCCAACAGAGGGCGTATTGTGCAAAACTATAAATACCCTCTACCTCCCAAGGTAGAGGGTTGGACCTTTCATTTCTTAATCTTACCTTCTCTTTGTTTTTCTCTTACTTTCTCTCTCTAGAAAGGATCCCATCTCCCACTTTCTCTCTCTAAGTTTCTTGCTAAGATTCGAACCATATAATTGATTGTTTGTGTATTATAATAACCAATATCCAACAATTGGTATCAAGAGCCATGGTTAGATCATAAAGATTGGTTATTTGTGTGTTATGTTGGTTCGAATTCTATACCCTAAAAGTGTTAAAGTTTGAATTTTGATAGTACTTTTGTGTTTAGAATCATCATAAGTGCTTAGGTTTTAGTTTGGAAAGCTTAATTCATCTTGGTTATAGTGTTTTGGATTGAAAAAGTTTAGTTTTTGAAGAGTTTCAAGGAAGCGGTTTGAGTCTCGTACTATTTTCTTGTATGCGGTTTGATGTCAATTGGGTGCGATTTGATCTGATCAAGGAAGTGATTTGTCAAGTTCTTGGATGCGGTTTATCTAGATTCATTGTTTCGGAAGCGGTTTGACTTAAGCGGTTTGACGTAAGCGGTTTGACATAAGTGGTTTGACTTAAGCGGTTTGACTTAAGCGGTTTGACTCAAGCGTTTTGTCTTTGGCGGTTTGACATAAGTGGTTTAAACCAAGTGGTTTGTCTTCAGTAGTTTGATCTAAGCGTTTGATAAGAAGCGGTTTGAGTTAAGTAGTTTGATAATAAGCGGTTTGATAAAATGCGGTTTGATTTAAGTGGTTTATATACCAGCAGTTTGACAATCTTGCGATTTGACCACTGCGATTTGATAAAAAAAACTGAGTTTTGACATTTACGGTTTGACTACTTGATGCTTGACCGAAGTTGACTTTTTACGTCAAAACTTCAAACGGCCATAGCTTTTGAAACGTAACTACGTTTTTAGCAAAATACCTGTCAAAACGATCTGAACAGCCTGAACCAGAAGGAACCAGTTATAACTAGTTAAGAACTGGATATTTCGGCCAAGAACCAGTTAAGAACTAGCTATTCCGGCCAATAAATAGTTAGATCCAGATAGGAACCAGCTATTCCGGCCAAGAACCAGTTATATCCAGCTAAGAACTGCCAATTACGGCCAAGAACCAGTACAAACCAGTTAGAACCGGATAAGAACTAGCTATTCTGGCCAATAACCAGTAAGAACTAGTTAATAACATGCTATTTTGGCCAAGAACCAGTTAAATCCAGCTAAAAACTGCCTATTCCTGTTAGGATTTAGAAAATCCATAGTGAAGTGTCGGTCACCGCAACTATTGTCTAGCATATGTTAGCACGTAGACATTACATTATCCATTAGTTAGTTAGTTATTTAGAGTAACACCGTAGAGGACGGACGGGTCTTTACCCACTGTATGCCTGATCCACAACCCAACAGAGGGCGTATTGTGCAAAACTATAAATACCCTCTACCTCCCAAGGTAGAGGGTTGGACCTTTCATTTCTTAATCTAACCTTCTCTTTGTTTTTCTCTTACTTTCTCTCTCTAGAAAGGATCCCATCTCCCACTTTCTCTCTCTAAGTTTCTTGCTAAGATTCGAACCATATAATTGATTGTTTGTGTTTTATAATAACCAATATCCAACAATTGGTATCAAGAGCCATGGTTAGATCATAAAGATTGGTTATTTGTGTGTTATGTTGGTTCAAATTCTATACCCTAAAAGTGTTAAAGTTTGAATTTTGATAGTACTTTTGTGTTTAGAATCATCATAAGTGCTTAGGTTTTAGTTTGGAAAGCTTAATTCATCTTGGTTATAGTGTTTTGGATTGAAAAAGTTTAGTTTTTGAAGAGTTTCAAGGAAGCGGTTTGAGTCTCGTACAATTTTCTTGTATGCGGTTTGATGTCAATTGGGTGCGATTTGATCTGATCAAGGAAGCGATTTGTCAAGTTCTTGGATGCGGTTTATCTAGATTCATTGTTTCGGAAGTGGTTTGACTTAAGCGGTTTAAACCAAGTGGTTTGTCTTCAGTAGTTTGATTTAAGCGTTTGATAAGAAGCGGTTTGAGTTAAGTAGTTTGATAATAAGCGGTTTGATAAAAAGCGGTTTGATTTAAGCGGTTTGTATTCCAGCGGTTTGACAATCCTGCGATTTGACCACTGTGATTTGATCAAAAAAACTGAGTTTTGACTACTTGCGGCTTGACCAAAGTTGACTTTTTACGTCAAAACTTCAAACGGCCATAACTATTGAACCGTAACTCTATTTTTACCGAAATGCCTGTCAAAACAACCAGAACAACCTGAACCAGTAGGAACCAGTTAGAACTAGTTAAGAACCGGAGAGTCCAGGCAAGAACCAGTTAGAACCAGTTAAGAACTAGCTATTCCGGCCAATAAATAGTTAGATCCAAATAAGAACTAGCTATTCCGGCAAAGAACCAGTTAGATCCAGCTAAGAACTGCCTATTCCGGCCAAGAACCAGTACAAACCAGTTAGAACCAGATAAGAACTAGCTATTCCGGCCAATAACCAGTAAGAACCAGTCAAGAACATGCTATTTTGGCCAAGAACCACTTAGATCCACGATGTGCTATTTCATCCTGCTTTTAATATTTATAAAAGTTGAATAACTTAGGATAGACACATACTAACGGGCAGAGTACCCGATCAGATGTAGTAAAGCCTTGGGTAAATCCGAGTATCGTCCCAAGAGAGTTGTGACCTTGAAAAGAACTAAGATGATCAGATAAAACATAGGTAATATATGGGTAGACAAAACTGATGTAATTGATAGGTGTGCAATTATTCTACTTACACAGACACCGGAAATTTAGGTAAAAGAGAAAGATAAACGAAGCTTAATAAAGAAAACAAATATGAATTGAATCCCTATACTAAGATTCAATATAGTGGTTAATTATCACCAGACTCTTTTGGTCGATTCGTCGTGGCCTATGGTTCTTAGGTTCCTCACCAAGATGAGCAGGTCACCCGGGATCATTTGGCAACCTAATAGCAGTCATTAAGCACCATATCTACTAGATCTAGACGGTGGGAGACCGTTAGGAACTTAGATTCCCCCTAACCTCTTAAGTACCTCCACTTGATAAGTGATCCGTTGGTCGATTCGCACACGAAGAGTGGTCGTACTATGGCCAATTCCTTCCATACTTCGCTATCTATTAGACTGGGGTCAGTTGGTCATATCTCCTAGTCCTTTAGATACTACCAAGCTTATAACACTACTAAGGCTAGCGTTCTATGAAAAGACTAGCAAATGTCTATAAAGAATTATAGAGAGTAACAATAACATAAATGCAAACTTTAATTAATAACATGAATTCATAATATAAGATCTAGAAAAATATAAAAAGAATCCAAACTCGAATACAAAGGAAATCGTAGGCGAGAACTTCGTTATTCATGCTCCTAAACCATGCTTCTTCTTCTGTGTTTTGATCTCCCCAAACCCTAGAAGGTTTGGGAAAGGAGAGATGTCAAATACTAATGAAATCATCGATTATTTATAGGCTTCAAAATAGTTACGGCGTAACCTATTAGGTAGTTACGACGTAACTTTCTTCAATCTTCAGTTCTTATCCATTTGCTACGGCTTAACTTTGTTCGGTGTTACACCGTAGCTACTAAATTCCAGTGTAAATCATAGTTACGACATAGCTTAAGCTGAGACTACGTCGTAGTTTTGGTTATCAGTTGTTACGGCGTAACTTGATCAGAGGATTACGCCGTAGTCATCGAAATCATTAGTTGCGTCGTAACTGCGTCACTTGGTTACATCGTAATTAAGAGAATATGTCTTGAAAACGTCCAATTGCAGCTTCCTTGCTTCCAATGCGTCCTGAAATGAAATAACAAGGAATAAGGATGTTTTTACTAATAATATATTCAAAATGTGATGATAAAGGAGGAAATTAATGCTTAGAAACTCAGGACTATTTGATGTTATCAAATATCCCCCCACTTAAACACTACTTGCCCTCAAGTAGACCAGTTTAGACTGCAAAAGATACATTCATGAAGAATGCGCAATTTTAAATTACATGCTAGAATATTAATAAGAGCCGAACACCTCATGAAATGGGAACGAAAACACTCTCACTCATCCTATTCTAAGTGTTAATTTCGGGGTGATCACTCAATTGCACGGACATAGTAAGTATTCTATCATAAGCTTGGAAATTACACACAACTCCACCAATAGAGCTAAGGTTAAGACAAAATTTAAAAAGCAATGTTGGGTTGAGTTTCAAAGGCTAAAGGGGTGGTGTCATTACTAACGTGTCACGACGAAGTGGAAAAAATCAATGATACATGACCAAATCCATGGCCAAGACATCAAGGATTGCTCGCTGCATCACCTAGACACGCTTCACGACAGAAAGGGTAAGGATAGGCATGGGATATTTAATGGGTGAAAAGGAAAAAGAAAACAAATAGTTTTAGCTTAAAACTGAGTTGCCATCATCCAACCAATAATTCAAGGTTCGTCTTCATATGGTCAGTGCATGCCTTCGGAATCCTCCAAAATTATTCTTGAACTTATTCTTCCAACCTTTTGAACGTGTTTGAGAAGATTATTCTCAATGCCAATTCATGCAGTGCTAATACATTGTCGCACTTATAAGCGATCATGCTAATTTTTTTATTTTATTTTATTTATTTATTTTTTTTGTGCGCATATACTACGGTATGCTTGAGATACAATGATATACTTCCCCCCACTTGAGCTGAGGATAAGGTGATTACTTGGGGCCTTCAGAGATCTTTAAGCGAGATGTTATACGCTTCTTTATTTGAACCTAAAACTAGGGCGAACAATGGCTTCTAGGTAAAAAGGTAAAACTACACGGTAGGCTAAGGTGTAAGGTTGTAACGAGAATAAGGGTTATGAAATGAAAGGATGGGCTCAAAAGGGTGTAACTAGGGGTATCTTGCACTAGAAGATGAGTGCAACAAATAGGGTTAACACGAGGGTCGAAAAGCCAATGCGACTAATCGATAACCACACACAAGTGAACACATATAGGCTATTGGGGTGAAATCCTAAAACATTTACTTTTTTCAAATTGCCTTTTCCAAATGCACCAAGCTAACTTGATACACTACTCGTTTATGGTCTCGAAGTGATGTAAAAGGCAAGTTCTAAAGTTTACAATACTATCGGCACACTCAATTTATGGTATGTTAGGAATTAGAAATTCCCGGTATTAAAGTGTCGGTCACCTCAAGTATATGTAATCGTTAGAAAGCTCGTAGTCGTAGTTCTTTTATGTTAAGTAGTAATTTAGTTAAGTAACACCGTGGAGGACGGACGGGTCTTTACCCACTGTATGCCTGATCCACAGCCCAAAGTGTGGCGAGTTATGTAAGACTATAAATACTCTCGAGGTGCCACAATGAATTGATTTAATGATGAATTGTATTTTCTTGATGCTGATGCTCGAAAGATTGCTAATGTATATGAACTCCACTGGCTGTGAAATTATGGCCCTTAAAGATTAAGGATTGTATGGTATTTAACTCACACGGCTATCATAACATTTGAAATCTTGAACGGAAAATGTAGTGAAGCTCTGGTATTTGCTCATCACATAGTTCAATCGAACCACGTAAACCTTTTCCGTTAAACTTTTTTCATTTACAAAATCCTAAAGTGGGGTTATCGGATATACACAAGTGAACACACACCAATAGCTAATCAGCGTAACCGAAAAGCTGGGAGCACAATTGGGATAAACAACGTGAGTAGAAGATCACGTTCTATGGGGATCAATGTGGGAAAACTCGGGTAGGAAAGTAAAGTATTGGGAATAAGAGCAATGTTGGAATGTGGAATCGGATGGCACATCAAAATGGAAAAATGGATCTTCGGTAACAAGCGGGATCAAAATCCAAGTTTATTTCTTCGCATATTGTAGAGCGAATTTCTAGAGACTTCCGGGGTTCATTAGTGGAATAGGAGGA